>JAPDOI010000952.1:0-248008 GCA_029168955.1 Aplectana chamaeleonis | reverse complement strand
CGTATTGAGGGAAATTTCTAGTAGATTACAGTCACCACCCGTAATACGGGAGAATTCTGGTAATTTATTGAAAGCTTTCCAGCAGAATTCGGGAGAATTCTGCAGATTACTAGAGAATAATGGCAGATTACTAGAGAATTTCGGCAGATTATGTGTACTTGAAAATTACCGATATTTTTGGAAGAAATTCCGCCAGAAAGAAGCGGTAAAGTCCTCGAATTTTCAGGAAATCTGGTAGATTTTTCTTGCTGAGCAGTTAAATGACATAACGCTCATCACCATAATCAACAGTAGACGCAAAATATCGACAAGCGAATGCCAGATTCGTGTTCAGCGCCGTTAATTGCTCCTACATGAATGTTTTGAGCGGAATCCGATTTTTTGGCTCTACTCCGTGAATTGTCTGATGGGTAGGTACTACCTACTAGGTAGGGGATGCTTAATTTGCCAAAAAGCGTGAAAAATGCCTATAAATCTCTTTCGTATCATACTAAGCAGCTTAGAGGGCATATTCACATTCTACGTTCCAGGAGTTCTGCAAAGAACAATTTATTTGGGCTTGCCACTATGACCAAAATGAGTTCCCTTGCACGATATTTGTACGCGAGAGATACGAGACCATTTGTGAATAATGGAAGCAGTGCTGCAATACTTCAATCATTATGGAACTCTGGAATTTTTCATCGATCTACAAGTCTATGTTGAGAAAAAGATTTGGCATTTCACCTGGATAACGGTCGAGCCAACATATTGCGTCCCCATTGGAGGTTGAGCAGTGCAAATTCGGTGCCGTATGTTATAACATACGTGCACCGAACTTGCACCAACCTTCGATCGGGAACTCAAAATATCAGTGCAATCCTAGCCGACTCTAATCTTCAAATGACGTTCGTCGTGAAAAATAAACTTTCACGGGAATCTTTTATGAAACTCAGGTTTGTAAAATTACTGATTATTTCACTAAACCACGGAAATCCAAAGCAAGATAAAATTTTCTGACCGAAAATGGAAACAGAGAAAATGTAGTATTTTTACCTTAACAAAATAAACTCGAGAAAAACTGATTTTGCTGTGAATATTGTTGCCCGAGCTAAGAAAAGCAGCAGAAATATCGTATTTTTGAAGCGAGTGAGTCGATGAGAGAGGACCAAAAACGACCGCGAGAGGGTTTCTTTGTAAGTGTCGGGATCGGATAATGATACGATGAGGCTTAGTAACAGGAAAAGACGTCGACCTCGCAACAGCCGGCCGCAGCGGCTCAACGTGAGCAGTAAGGAGCCGTGTAGCTTCGCAGAACCGCTGAATCACTCTTCGCCATGATGTACTGAGGTCATAGGTAATTGAGATACATACATTCACAAATGGAAAATTTTCGGTTTTTCAAACATTCAACAAATTGAAGGTGTGGACATCCGACTCAATCGGTTAGATTCATAATGGTAACATCCATTTACCTATTTCAGCCTATGGGAGGGGTAAACGAAAAATTGGATTGCGGACTATACAGTGCGTTCCAGAAGGTATAGGGCACCCCCGAAAATCGAGGTTTCCAATAAAACTTTGTGTTTGGTGATCAATACTGTTCATCAATGAATTCAGCATCATAGAAAAACCTATGTTTGATTATTTATATAACAATTGTGAAATTTTGTAAGATTTTTATCTCAACTTTTTAGAATTTTTCGCCGATTAAGAAAGGGTAGGGACATCTTTCGAAAATTCAGATTTTTTAATCCAAAAACAAAATTTCCCGCCACAAGTTCGCTAGCATAAACTCAAGATGAGTACATGTGATATCTTTATTCCTAAAATGGCTCGTGGTACTGCTCTAACTGCTGCTGAACAAGCTCAAATTCGTGCGCTTCTAGCAAGTTGCCGGGTTGAGCCAACGTCGAATCGCTACCCAGATCGGAAGATCTGTCAACTGTATCAACCAGGTCCTGCGAGATCCAGATTCCTACGGTACTGCAAAACGTACTGGACGGCCGAAGAAGATCAGCAATCAAGATTCGCGGGAGGCAAGAATTATTCGGCTCTGCTCCAACAGTATTTTTCACCGTCGCTGAACCCGATTGAGTCTCCTGAATTATTGCTCAGTGTTTTGAAAGCGACAGTCTGGAACACCATAAATGGCGATCAAAACATTTGTCCGGACAAGTGATGAAGAAGGCCCCGTCGTTATCTGCAAACCATGAAGAGGCTCTCGACTTGGTTGCAAAGAAGAACATGGGCAACTGATTGGGCAAAAGGTACAAGGCAGTCTCGCAAAAACCGGAAAAATCGAGAAATGACGCCAAAAAAAATTTCAGGTCATCTTTTCCGACGAGAAGAAATTTGATCTCTGACGGACCGGATGGAAAGCTCGATCTGCTACTGGCGTGATCTGCGCAAGGATCCATTGATTTTCAGCAGACGGAATTTCGGCGGTGGCTCGCTGATGTGTTGGGGAGCACTCAGTAGCGAAGGTAGTGTTTGGAATTGGCCTTCACTTCTTGTCGGCATGAACTCCGGATCAAGAAACTCTTCGCACACATCTACTGCCATTTTTGTCCTTAACACGACGTCAGCGTTTCACTTTCCAGCAAGAAAACGCGGTGCGGTACATGTGTCCAGGTCTACAAAAACCTGGTTTCTACATCATCGAATCCGTTTGTTGGAATGGCCCGCGTAGTAGTCCCAGATTGTAACCCGATGGAGAATATCTCAGGGTCATACTTGTGCGCCAGGTATATGCCAACAATAAGCTTGAGTACAGAACGGTAGATGAGCTGAAGCGTCGCTAATATCCTCGAAGCGTGGGCCAATCTGGATGAAAACGTCATCGCCAATTTGATCAATTCTATGCCAAAGAGAATTCTTGAGTTCACTGCTAATGGTGGTGCAGCTATTTCATTTTAGATTGTATGTTTAAGTCTTGCTTTGTTCAAAAATTTTTGTTTTTGTGCTGTGTCCCTATACTTTCTGAACGGCGAAAAAATCTGAAATTTGAAAAAAAATCTTGCAAAATTGCTCAGCTGTTATAGAAATAACCAATAGAGGGTTTTCACCTTGTTGAATTCATTTATGAACAGTATTGATAGCCAACAATAACATGCTTTTTGAAAACCTTGATTTTCGGGGTGTCCCTATACTTTCTGAACGCACTGTACGCTGCAGGTGGTTAGCTTAGTCAGCACAACAAGGGAGTTGTATCCGATGTTTGCCGTGTGTTGCAACCCCTATTGTGCGCCGACGTACTACCCAAGGCGCCTTTCTGATTGTACACGGTGGAATTTTGATGGCGAGCAAGGAGAAAGGACCCAAAAAGTCTATAATTCATTTTATAATTTATAATTTACAGCTGCAAAAGTTTGGTGATGTAGAAATGAGCTTCTCTAGGGGTTTTCATAGTAAAAGGACCCATGGCCCATGCAGGAAATACAAAAAGAGAATTCGGAACTAAGCCGTTCAGGTTTTATTTCCCGTTATTATATTTATCTACACGAATTGTAAAATCTTGGGTAACTTCTGGTCTGAAATAGGCAGAGGTTGTGTAGCACCATTGCTGCAATCAGGGGTGTGAGGAATTATCTGTTTTATGTTTTCTGTGAAAATAGGCAAAATTGGACAGAATATGAGAAAAAAACGTGAACCGCGTTCTGTAGCAGAATTTAAAAAAGCGGTGGCTGGATTGGTCGAAGCTAGGTTAATTGTGAATTTCCAGCCAGGTTCTCTGCAGTTCCCACGCTAAACACCTTTATCTCGCTGCAGTGGTTATCCATTAGTTCGCGTGTGGCGTGGTGGGAAAAAAAAAAAAAAAGCACTGCTGCCATGCTTATCCCGCTCCGCCCCCATTCAGACCTGGTAATCTTGTGGCGCTGCGGACGTCTTTGATGGCGGAATTGGCAATGAGTCCCGCACCGCGATATGCTAATCAATACCGTGATGCGCAATGGAGGATTTCCGACTGCGAAACAACGTCGCCATCGGCGCTAATTTTTCGAAATTCGGACAGTTACTGAATACTACAGAATGTAAGGCAAAAGGAATTTCACACTTAAATTAATTTTAAGCTGATGTGAAAGGACGAGTTGTCCGTCTCTTCATCAGAAAGCGCACACTTTCAGGTGGGATTTTTTACCTTTTACTCTTTTTGTTCTTCTTTCTTGCATGTTTTCCTATTCCAAGTGCTCGAGGTGACTTTTTGTTGAGTTTCTCAAAAAAAATGCAACCTTTGGTGGCTCTCTTCTCTAAAACGTTAACTGAAACGGTTTGGAACCAATTTCTACCTTTGAATTCCGCTACAAAGGTTGGAAGCCTTCCTTTGGCTGTTTTGGGGGTGTTTTTTCCGCCGTTTTCTTCTATCACTCGTACGAGCATACCAACACTCTGTTTTCACAAAAAAACTCATATAGTTCTTTTCGCTTGAACACTGCCTTTAAGTGTTATGTTTCAAGCAGTGGCGTCAGGGAATTTCAAGAAATTCGTGTAATTGTTTTTCCTGAAGGAGCAACCTCCCATGCTTTGTGGTGATTTTTGGAGGAAGCTATTACAACGGCTCCACTTAATTTCTAGTCTTTTCTTGGAACCAGAAACTTCCGCTGAGCCCATCATCACTGTTCTCTACAACAAAAGCTCCAACAAAAACAAAGTGGAACAATTTAGCATGTGCCTGAAAACATTTCTTCGCTCCAAGACGTGGTGTAAACAGAGATGTGAGAAATCATACAAATTCGCGATGCGAGGTGAGGATTAGCCTATTCAGAAAAAAAGCAACACCCTTTACACGGAAATCTCCCATTCAAATAACTCCTTCGTCTCTCCTGCATGCAAATGCCATACCTACTGATCCGTCGGTTACGAGTTTGGATCAGCCACTTTCGTCTTCGTTCTTGATAAGGAATTCTCAGAACAGAGGATGGCACCCTTTTGCACCTTAACAAAGTATTTCACTCCTCTTGAACTCATTCTATGTTTAGGGATACGCGATTTCATTTCGTTTGTATTTAGCCTGCGCAGCATTGCCTCACTTCAATAACTGAACCCAGAGGGGCTTTCGTAGCAGCATCTTACTCAACTATACTCCACTTCCCTCAGAGTGGACCAGCCAGCGTAATTCGACCGGCATTCCACACCTTTCGTTTCTCGGCTATAATTCAGATTTGAGTACAAGTTTAAGTTTAACACTTACATAGCTGCTGCTCAGTATCAAGCCGGCCCGGCTAGATTCTGTTACGCTCTATTCGATTGCCAGATATCCTGATGATGTGTTTCCTTCAACTCTTCAATTTCCCTTACTTCCGTTTTCCGGCCGCTGTTTTTTTGTATGTCTACCGACATATGTGTCCAAAAGCAGAGGTCCGGCCCTGATTTCGACTTCCGAGATTTCCACTACTGAATTGGGGGCACAGGCTACAGGTTGTCCCAAGAAACGTGCGAATTCAAAGGCGGTGTCCACGATAGAAACCACATGTCCTGATTTTTGATGGAGATCGGCAGCTGCGGGGCCTAAGGCGGAACCCTAACGTTGAAAAATCTGAGAAAAAAAGAGTTCGGAACGGTCCCCAACGGCCCCAAAGTTAGACACCCATCAGCTCGTCACCCCCAGATGCACTTTCCACGCCCACCGACGTGAACAAATGAATGCTCGAGATTGTGAGATGCGCGATGGTTTCCGATCAATACCCCCGTTCTTCCCTTTATTCCCAACTTCTCTCTTTACTGAGGTCAGCTCGCATACATCGGCTGCAAAAGACGGAAGGTACAAGCCTCTGACAACTCGTCCACCATGTTTCCTTAGCTCAATTGTTGAGGGACCATAACTCCGTTCCCTGAAGGTATTGTGCAATTTCAGAGATATCATTGGAATCAGCATGGGGCCGTTTTCAAGATAGGCGGAAATACAGAAAAAACGATTTCTATCGTGAACACTGCCTTTAGGAGAGAGGTCTTCTCTGCGCTATTTCGGTCTCAAAGTAGGCTCAAGTATTCACGTAGCCATGTTTTTGGCACCCGTCCACCCTTTCTTCACGTTACCCTCTCAGTGAGTGTCGTGAATACCGTGGGTGACGTCGAAACACTATTATGGAAATAGCGGTTTTTTCGTCGGATCGCCATGCTTTCAATTCTGTAATCGTTCACATAGAGGCTATTTCTATAAAAGTAACGGGTCATTTCTCAAGAAAGTCCTAGATGAGGAGTTCATATAGTACAGCTCGATCTATCTTAGCTGAAATTCCTTTCCGAAAAAGTCAAAGCCCGACCGAACCTCGCCTCTTACGCATGGAACGCTGAAACGGGTTTCTTTTCTAATTGATAATACCCACCTGGTTTCCCGGAGGTAGTAGTGCCCCTGTGTTCAATTCAGCCTAGTGAGTGGAAGAAGGGGTTGCGGAGGTAGATCGTAGCGCGCGATCGAAATATTTGCCTGCTCGGTTGTCGCGAAGGCCGCAATGCCCGCCCCAGCGGTCACGCCGCCGTGTGTCGATTCGCTTGCACTAATTTCCACTAGAAGACCATACAGTCCATTTATAAGACTAGTTCCAACCTCTCTCTGCGCCGGTGCACTTTATGATCCGGGAGGGCATCATGTGTAAAAAAAAAAGTCGACCAATAAAAATTTTTCCTCCACATGGTGATGGGGTATAGTGTTTGCGATAAATCTTGTTTTAAATTTTCAGGTGTGAGACACTATTCTGGCAGATGCTGGAGGGGATACGGTCAAAGAAAGCAGCGAAAAGCGGGTCACGCTCCATAGGGGTGGGAGGTGGGTGTTGAGGACGGGGGAGGGTTCAGAAAAAACGCCATAAAAATTTGACAAATTTACGCTTCTGGGAGGGGGTAGAGCTGAAAGGTAAATTGGCCTTATCCACTTTTCGCGCAGTATCCTGCCACAGAATTCCAGGGTCTTACTCTGAGGAATGGTTATTCAAGAATTTGCCCCTATAAAGTCAAGGAGACAAGCTTCCACCGTGTATGCAGGTCCGGCAATATTCTTAACAGCAGAAATCTATATGAGTAATATTTCCAGTTTCCGGACCAAGACGTCGAACATTGCAGCACAACCCTTTGCAATACGGGCGGGTATCTCCAGCTACACAGACTTGATGCGGAACACTATTTATATAATATAATGTTATTATGTTTCAAATGTTTTTCTAAAGCTGAGTTATTAAAAATTACAAGGGATACGTGGTTAGCTTGGGTATCGCAAAAGAGCAGGAAATCGGAATGGAATTACGCATTTCATGGGCGATTATTTCGCTAGAGGTGCATGTTTTTTGCTTCACTCATTTAGTATCAGGGATTCCACATGTTTATTTATTTATTTATTAACATGCACGGTAAGGTGCTTCGAAAAAAACCGTGTATAAGAATACTTAAAAACGAAAAACGAAAACAATTGGAGTTTCTTCGTTAATCTCATCTAAAAAGCTCAATGCCATCCTTTTTATGAGAGAGTTACACTCTTAAATCTATTACGACAAAACTTTGTGAAATATGTTATGTGTAGGATCACAAGGAAAACAAATCAGGTGGATGACTCTAGGGAGAGCCACCAACAGAAACAGTCAAATGTAGGTTGATTCAAAGAGAAAAGAGTTCGACGGAATACAGTGCATTGCATTAGTATACGAACACCCCCAAAATCAATCAATTAGGTTTCGAAAACAGCTTTAGAGTAAAGTTATCAGTTTCTATATAATCCGCTACGCCAAAAACGATGGATCACGTCATATAACCATCCTTCCTCGATTTCACTTACAATAATACGGTAGAATCCATTTCTTGCCTGTTGCATAAGTATGCGAACACTTTGGAAACACAAAGTTACTTATCACAGCAAAACTTCCAGTTTGTAATGTGTATAGTTATATGCGTCAGCGGCCCAAGTGTGCCCAAGAAAACGCATCAATCCATGTCCGCCGGTCAAAACAGGAGTGTTCTCAGAACACTCATATCGACCATTGGGCTTGGTCAGCCATAAGTTTCAGTTCAGTTCTCGATCATGATAACTTTTAAGAGGAGATGTTCAATGGGTTTTTTCTTGGGGCTCCGGTTCCAACCCCAAGAAAAAAAACTCATTGAACATCTGGTCTTAAAAGTTATCGTGATCGAGACGCAGTACAACAAATTAAATGCTCAGAAGCTTGCTATTCTCGACGCATGATGCGAACTCAATGAAAATGTTCTCAAGCAGCTCGGCGAGAGCAATTCAGACCTGTTTCCCGAACTGGTTTGCCGCAGTTGTGCTGCAACTTCATACTTATAACTTCTTGTTGGCTATTTTATGGCAAAGATTTGATAACTTGTATTTTTTTGAAGTGTTCGTATACTTATGCAACAAGCAAAAAATGGAGTGTGCTGCGTAATCGAAACCCAAATCGAGGTGCAATGGTAATATGATGTGAATCATCGTTTTCAGCGTAGCTGATAACATAGAAACCAATGATCCTAAACAAAATCTCCTTTCATCATTCGATCCAACAATTTTGAAGGTGCTCGTATACTTATGCAACGCAGTGTACTATAAGAGAAACCCTCACGAAAAACACCAATTTTTGCATAAGAAAAAACGAAAATAATCGAAACACAGGAAAAAATCGTTTGAGCACCGTAATCCAACCAAGCCTTAAACTGAAAGTTTTGTGTGTGATTGCACCAAACTTTACAGTACACGCATAATCAGCCGCTTTTTCTTCCGCGTCGTAGACATTTCGCTATTCAGATGACACCAGGATTGTGTCTGCGGTCGTGGAGATTAAATAGTATTTGGTTGGCGTCAGAAACGTTGCAACAAAAAGGGAAAACTAGGTAAGTAGATTGAGGAGAGTCTACAAAAAGTGAACAATATTTTCTGAAGTGAGCAATATTTTCTGGAAACTGATTTTCCTGGCCGATACTTCTTAACAGCGGGGAACAAACCGTTGCGGTGTTCTAAGTACACGCATAAAGCACTCTGTGGTTCCAAAAATGGTCTTGAATTACGCGAGAACCGTTTAAATGCAAGTGCATGTAAACCTAATACTTACCATCAGAATAGAAGATGATGTCAAAAAAAGACAGACAGATTAGCTCCAGCTGCTACGAGAAGCGAAAACTAAAGTGCAGAACCTAATAAGAGTATTTTTTTATAATCTCGTCAAAGAATTAAAGTGCGTTTTGGAAACTATTGAACTCATCTTCGTGAAATTCCACAACGGTTTGTTTTTTGCTGTTAAGAAAGTATCGGCCAGGAAAATCAGTTTCAGAAAATATTGTTCACTTCAGAAAATATTGTTCACTTTTTGTAGACTCTCCTCAATCTACTTTACCTAGTTTTCCTTTTTGTTGCAACGTTTCTGACGCCAACCAAACCTCTTTCGCTTGGAAGACCCCCTTTTTTGATAGAATTGTTCACTTTTTTATTGATATTACGAAGTAATATCCCTGAAAAATCTTTAATATTTTTCAAATAACATGGATTGCTATAATAATCAGTAAGCAACAAACTTGTTGCGCACGCTACAAAATGAAGCGCTACTCACTCTCTCCACGACGTCCTGATGACGTCATTAGATGCCCTATATATAACCTTTACATGACATCCTGATGACGTCATCAGATGCTCTATGTTACTTTACATGACATCCTGATGCATCATCAGATGCCCTATGTACTTTAAATGACATCCTGATGACGTCATCAGATGCCCTTTGAACTTTAGATGACACCCTGATGACGTCATCAGATTGTTCTATGTACGTTACATGACATCCTGATGACGTCATCAGATGCTTCTATGTACTTTATATGACATCCCTGATGAAGTCATCAGGATGCCCTATGTACGTTACATGACATATCCTGTTGACGTCATCAGATGGCCTATGTACGTTACATGACATCCTGATGACGTCACCAGGATGCTCTATGTACTTTTTGCATGACATCCTGATGACGTCACCAGGATGCCCTATGTACTTTACATGGCAGAATCCTGATGACGTCATCAGATACCCTTTGTACTTTAGATGACACCCTGGTGACGTCATCAGATGCCTATGTACGTTACATGACATCCTGATGACGTCATCAGGCCTTTGCCCTTGTACTTTAGATGACACCTTGATGACGTCATCCAGATGCCCTATGTACGTTACATGACATCCTGATGACGTCATCAGATGCCCTATGTACTTTATATGACATTCCTGATGACGTCATCAGATGCCCTATGTACGTTACATGACATCCTGATGACGTCTTCAGATGGCCTATGTATCGTTACATGACATCCTGATGACGTCACCAGATGCTCTATGTACTTTCATGACATCCTGATGACGTCACCAGATGCCCTATGTACTTTACATGACATCTCCCCAGATAACGTCATCAGATGCCCTTTGTACTTTTAGATGACACTCCTGATGACTTCATCGGATGCCTCTATGTACTTTACATGCGACATCCTGATGACGTCATCAGATGCCCTATGTACTTTAGATGACACCCTGATGACGTCATCAAATGCCCTATGTACGTTACATGACATCCTGATGACGTCACCAGATGCTCTATGTACTTTACACTGACATCCTGATGACGTCATCAGATGCCCTTTGTACGTTACATATTGACATCCTGATGACGTCACCAGATGCTCTATGTAATTTTTAGATGACACTCTTGATGATGTCATCACACGCCCCATGCAAATTTTAGATGACACCTGATGACGTCATCACACGCCCCATGCACTTTATAACAGCACCCTGATGGCGTCATCACACGCCACATGCGCTGATGACGTCATCAGAAAGTAAAACATCTCTGTTATTCACTTTCCTCTCCCTTCCCATCGAAAAGTTCAGCCTACGACGTGTTTTAGCGATTTGATCAAGCCAACTGATAATATCACACTTGATATGATAAGCAGTAAGAAGTAAAAAGTAAGTTAACGTGAATCAGTAAATAACAAACTTGTTATTCACTTTCCCTGTCCCTTCCCATCGAAAGAAGTTCAGCCTACGACGTGTTTTAGCGCGATTTGATCAACCAACTGATAATATCACATGATATGATAAGCAGTAAGAAGTAAAGTAGTTAACGTGAATCAGTAAATAACAAACTTGTTATTCACTTTCCCTGTCCCTTCCCATCGAAAAGTTCAGCCTACGACGTGTTTTAGCGATTTGATCAACCAACTGATAATATCACATGATATGATAAGCAGTAAGAAGTAAAGTAGTTAATGTGAAACAGTAAGTAAACAAACTTGTGCTATTAACTTTCCCTGTCCCTTCCCCATCGAAAAAAAGTTCAGCCTACGACGTGTTTTAGCGATTTGATCAACCAACTGATAATATCACATGATATGATAAAGCAGTAAGAAGTAAAGTAGTTAACGTGAATCAGTAAGTAAATAACAAACTTGTTAGTAACTTTCCTGTCCCTTCCCATCGAAAAGTTCAGCCTACGACGTGTTTTAGCGATTTGATCAACCAACTGATAATATCACATGATATGATAAGCAGTAAGAAGTAAAAAGCTAGTTAATGTAGAAACAGTAAGTAACAAACTTGTTAGACACTTCCCCTGTCCCCTCCCCATCGAAAAGTACAGTCTACGACGTGTTTTAGCGAGTTGATCTACCGGACTGATAATATCACATGATATGATAAGCAGTAAGAAGTAAAGTAGTTAATGTGAAACAGTAAGTAACAAACTTGTTAGTCACTTCCCTGTCCCTCCCCATCAGAAGAAAGTACAGCCTACGATGTGTTTACAGCGATTTGGTCTCAGTGCAACTGATAATATCACTTGATGATGAGTAAAGGTAGTAAAAGGTGAAGTAGTTAATGTTAAAGTAAGTGAGTAAGTAAGTCATATCTGTCCACATACCAATCTTACCTACCCGCCCAACTGGGCCGATCGTTATGGCAGTAGCCACTGGCAGTGGCTGAAGTGGTGCAGAACAGGAAACGTGAGGAACGAGGAACGAGGAACGAGAAAACGAGGAACGAGGAACGAGGAACGAACGATGGAACGAACGAGAACAGTGGGACACGAGGGACGCGTTACAAGAAAAAACGCGAATTTTTGCTAAGCTTTCCGCCGATCTACCTTTTGTTAATTTTCAATCGATTTGGCTCAAGAATTTTGTCAGCGGGTGTCTTCTAGACTCTCTCACTTATATCCGGAAGGAAATCTCTAGAAAATTTGTTTTACAGGTTTTATTAACTACTTTACCAAAATCTAAGTTATCACAAGTGCCAGGCAAAACCAAACCTCTCCAGCCGCTTCGCGGCTGGAGCGATATTTTGGAACAGGTGCTACCAAGCGGGGGGAGGGGGTGGGGCTATTACATATAGCGTAATGCCCTTGGCCACGCCCATTTTACCGTGCCGCATTGAATTTGAGCCCCTCCCCGGTGTATCCCTCCCCTGCCAGAATCAGGGGAGTCAGTGCGGCACGAGAAAATGGACGTGGTGCGATACCGGAGTGCCACCCCCCCCCCTTCGCTGCTATAGCACCTTGGAACATTACTGGAGAAGTGGTTCGCGCCCAATTTTCAACCCATAAAAACCTTTCCACCAACCGAGGTTCTCCTGCCCTTCCAAACAGGAGATTTAGGAGTCTAAGGAGTGAGTCATTTGCACAAAGATAGCTTATTGATTTTGAGAGTTTTCTTAGGAGTTAGTGCTTGAAAGAACGCAGTTCTCACGCAATTGTTGCGTAGTAATTCATTGCTTCTGCAACTTTTCAAAGGCGAAGGAATGAGATTCTATGTATTCACGTACAGTTCTACTTGTCAAGCGTGAATGATTCAATTCCGTTAGGCTAGAGAAGGAGGTTATTTTTAAGCGTGTCTTCAACGATGACGACACCTCAGAGCTTTTGTGGGCGTTAGGTCAAGCACATGCTTCAGATCTGTAGTACTCTATCGAGTTTGCGGTGAACATTAGCCTAGAGGAGCGCATTAGGATTTGTGGGAAGAGCGTTCCTTCAATGAATCAGGCAAACCGATTACGAAACTGGAGTCAAAAGCATGTGTATCTCCATCTCACACGATGTTTTCCTCTTACCAAATGTATTTTCGGTCGACTTCACAAAATCCGCTCATATTCTACATGCCACAGCCAGTTTGGCACACCTTAAAAGTAAACGGGACGATACGGGTCTGAAATGCGCTCTTTAGTGCATTCACAAACAACGCGTTTGATTTTACGGCCGAATTGGAATACGGTGCTCAAACCATTTTTCTCTGTGTTTAGATCACTGTGAAAAAAACGATGAGGAACCCCTATTCGTTTGACGAAACAACACCTACAGCAGCTATACCAAGAGACAAGGCAGCGTGGAATCGTATCATAAGACAAACAGGGTCAAGCTCACGGTGGTCCGCGGACCATCGTGGGACCGAGGGGGGTCGTTATTTTTTTGAAAAAACTTTAAATTTTTGGGTGGGGATCGTTATTTTTTGACCCTTTTAAAATAATGTCTGTATCGCTGAAAATTGAATCTTGAGGTAAAATTATTTGGGGCCATGATTATTTACCATGGAATGGTCAACATTGTCGATGGAACAAGAGCAGTTTCCAAATAAAAAATAGAGTAAATCATCAAGAGTGTACTAGCTCAACATTATCTCGTCTACAACAGTCGGAGTAGACATTGCTTCCGGGTTTTCTAGCTAAATCCGATAGAAGTGAAGACTGTTTTATCGCTTCGGAACTCGTTGGGCCACGACTTCAAACTTTGTGCAGAAGTGGCAGTGGTAGCGTAGGTTTCGCACGATGGCATCGCATCCTGTATAGCGCAGTACTTTTGAAGTAAGGCGATTAAGTTCGTAATCGAATCTAGACGTACTGTGATCTGTATCTTGTTCGCGTCGTCTATATATTTGGGCCAGCCTCTAGTATTGAACTTGGCGTTTGTAGGTTTACACATTTTGAAGCTTTGGAAACTCGCTATTTCACATTGTATCATCTCCAGCAGTACGTGACGACCCAAAGGATAGGGAAAGTAATTCTGCTTCCTGCGTTAGCCTCGTATCCTGGGATTATATACCTTCGAATTTGATTGGCATAGCTGGAGTAGAACTCTGTGATGTGGGTGCTAACCAGAGCAACAGATGTCCCTTCGTTATACACTTTACCCAAGGCTCAATGGCTAAGAGCATCGATGTCAAAGGTAATGTATTCGGTGTAACGATAAGCATTGCCTTGTTCCCTTTGATGGAGTGTGACTCCTCATCTCTGTTTTGGTGGCTTTACGTTTTGGTACTCCGAAATTGAGAGCGTTTCATGGCTTTGCGACGTCGGTCCACTAAGGCTCTTAAATGTCTTAGCCTCATACCACAGCAGGCATTCAGAAATTGGGCCATCAAAAGAGGTATAGTACTGATCAAGAAACTCTGTGCTAACACTTTCGCATCTTAAGCTCAAGGGATCCTTCATTTTCGAAATGTTATTGTCTCTCAATAATCTTTGTGCAACATTCGTCATTTTGCCGCCCTTGTCTCCCATCATGTTGTCGAAATAGCCCCAGCGAGACACATATTATACTATGAGGTCCTTTTTTTGCACTCTTTGCATAAGGTCTGCAAATACTTTCTGCATCAGGTCGAAGCTCTTCATCCGTATTCTGGGGCAGACCGTGATCAGAAATTTGGAGTCGGTAGCGAAACTAAAACTGTGGCTGAATCATCTAGAGCTTTGCTCCGTTTGGTTCACAAAACACCCCAAACCTTTGGGTGCTGAGGCTCTCAGAGGAGGAAAACATATTCCGAAATATAACACGCGAATGCCATTTCTTGCTCCGAAACTTTAGGAAGATAGCACACAACATCTCCGTCATCATTTAATACCTTAGCACTCGAAGATTCAAAACAAGTTCAAAATCGTGCAAGCCGAAAGAAAGCGAGTCTGGAAATGGCGGAATGTCAGTTTCAGAAAAATGTACCCATAACGAGGGTATCAATCGACTGGAAATGTTCCAAAAATCATTTCTAGATAGGTGAAAAGAATAACTTTTTTCAAAAACTGAACTTCACCTACCCCCCTCCGGACATTGAAAAAATCGGCCCAAAAATCGAAAAAGAGTCGTCTAGATACATGACCTAGTGAAAAAGTTGAAACTGTAGACAGATATTAGAAAATGTTAACGTTCGGAGATGAGCTCACGAAATCGATTTTGAGCCGAGTTATGGCCGGTCAAAGTGTGGTGGTCCCACGGTGGTCCAAAAGCCCCATCGGACCACCGTGGCCAAAAACGGAGGGCGAAGATTTTTCCGGTTTCTGATATGCTTTTTAGCTTTCCATCTGGCTGAATGTTTTGAATATCGGCAGCGCATGGAACGCTATTCATCCACTTTGGAATGGTAAGGGTCCAAAAATTGAAAAAAAAAACTCCAAAATGAAACGAGTCAGTAAAGTCTACAAATTTTTTGACCCTTCCTAGAGGGTCGTTTTTTAGCCGAAAAAAATGTCCCTCTCAGGGGGGGTCGTTGTTCAGGACGACACGGACCACCGCTGTGCCTGACCCTGAAGACAAGATCATAAGCCACTTTCCATACAACGATATTTGCTGTTATCATTGCAATAGACCAGTACAAGTCCTAGCCCACCTATAAAATTAGTAGTTCGAGGCTTTAGATTTATCTATTTTTATTCACTTTAGGATATTGTAATAAAAATAAGCCCTACAAGGCCGAAATATCCAGTACTTGGTGGGTTTCAGCCTGACCTCACATTTTAGAATTTTGAAACAGAAAACTAAATATTCAAACACGCGTCGATAAAGCAGACTTTTCGGACTAAATCTTTTCTTTCTTTCTTCGTAACTTGGCATATTCCGAGGGTAGTTGGGATTCGGAAAACATCGATACATCTTTGTAGAGCTTGATTAAAATACAGAAGCCACTGTTATTTTTACATTTCTACAAATTGTATGTTTCATACGGCTGTCTTAAACGTTGTAATAAATCTAATATAATCTAATATGGTTGAGGAGAATATGATTTTTAGGATTTTTAAGGACGGCCACCAATCTTTTGGGAGCTCTCTATTGTTGCTAACTCAAATTTTTCTATTTTGGATGGCTACATAGTCTAGAGCCATCTTCGCTTTCTTATGAAACGATGGACTAGAACCAGGAGTGTGCAGCAAAGGAATTTGAAATTTTGGCAAACGGCAACGGCAACGGCGAACCCCAAAAATGACCGCCAGGCGGCAAACGGCAAACGGCAAAATCTGTTTTGTGCTATAATACAGCAACATTTGCTCAGTCATGTCGTATTCCATGCTATATCTGCCAGTTGCTATGTGCCTGGCGTTTCAATAGTCTTTACAGGAAGAAGATTCCCATACATCAAAAGCTACTCGGAATCCTCAAATGATGAGGAGTCACTATCGAGATCAATAAGGCTGTAAGCTTTTCCATCGCCGAAGATAATTCTGTTAATTCCTCCCCACTAATTGAAGTTTCTGAACAAATCAATGCTAGAGATCCGAAAGATGGGCGTCTTTCTGAGCAGTGCAAAGTTTTGGTACTTGGATTGTAGCAGGCACGAGAAAGTATGGCTTTATTGAAAGACTAACGTTTCGGCGGTCTCGCCCTCTTCGGAGTCTGAAAGAGGTCGAATATATGTGTAAAATTACTCGGCCAGACGTAGTTCCAACCCCACAGAAAATCCAAGACAAATTTTTCCAAACAAATGGCTGGGATACATGGAACTGAGCAATATACCTTTTCAAAGTCCGTGAAACATCAGGGTATTCGGTAGATAAACGGCGGGGTACCGAGATATCAGACGGCAGTACCCCAAATCAGAAGGCTAATCTGATGTAGAGCTGTAGTTCCCGCGTTATATTTATACCCTCGTCCTTCCGGTTGATCTTGGGGTCCCTCGCATTGATCCAGAATGCCTCGAGCGCTTTTCGCGCACTTGTTTTGGCCTCCCGCGCTTCTATCTCCACTCTCACTTCAAAATCTTCCCCGTCATGGTAATTAACTCTATGACAACCCAGCGCAGCACTAATTCGCGCCTTTTCCTTTCCATCCAAGTGCTCTTTGATCCGCACATGCAGTGGGCAGGCTGTTTCACCGATATATTCCTGGCCAGAGCTCTGACATGTGATCCTTACGTATAACATTCGGCGTGGTGGTGTGTCTGACCGAGGGTCTGGCACGTCTGACCGATGTCTGACCGACGTCTGTCTGACCGGGTTTCCAATTTCCCGCAATTTTCAACCCTATAACTCAGAGCATGTTATTGTTTCAGTACACCGAGAAGGTGGCGGAATATGAGTGGGGCTTAAGAGGAGCGCGCACATCATTGAGGTCGTGGTGGGACCACCCTGGCTGTTGCATTTTGAGTCCTTTAAACTTTGATCGATACTGATCGTGGTGGGACCATCCTAAATGTTGCCTATTAGGTCCTTTAAACTTTGTTAGTAACGGATCATGGTGGGACCATCGTAGCTGTTGAATCGACGCGTAGAATGTGTGCGGAGCTAAGGGACAATTAAGGAGTACTTCGTAAAAGTGGGCGGGGCTTCGGATCCATCGCTAAAACGTCCCGGAAACTGCGCGGGACTCGGAATCGACGCGTACAACATATGCGGGGCTCAGGGAAAACCAAAAAGTATTTTGTAAAAGTGGGGGGAGCTTCGGGTTCATTGCGTAAAACGACCCGGAGAGTGCGCTGGACTGCGGAATCGACGCGTACAACATATGCGGGGCTCAGGGAAAACCAAAAAGTATTTTGTAAAAGTGGGGGGAGCTTCGGGTTCATTGCGTAAAACGACCCGGAAAGTGCGCTGAACTGCGGAATCGACGCGTACAACATATGCGGGGCTCAGGGAAAACCAAAAAGTACTTTGTAAAAATGGGCTGAGCTTCGGGTTCATTGCGTAAAACGACCCGGAAAGTGCACTGGACTGCGGAATCGACGCGTACAACATATGCGGGGCTCAGGGAAAACCAAAAAGTAGTTTGTAAAAGTGGGCGGAGCTTCGGGTTCATTGCGTAAAACGACGCCGAAAGTGCGCGGGATTCCGGAATCGACGCGTACAACATGTGCGGGGCCCAGAGACAACCAAGAATTACTTTGTAAAAGTGGGCGGGGCTTTGTGTCCATCGCGTAAATCGGCACGGAAACTGCGCGGGACTCCGGAATCTACACTTACAACATGTGCGGGGCTAAGGGACAACCAAGAAGTACTTTATAAAAGGGGGCGGTCTTTCAGGTTCATCGCGTAAATCGGCACGGAAACTGCGCGGGACTCCGGAATCGACAAGTACAACATATGCGGGACTCAGAGAAAACTAAGATGTACTTTGTAAAAGTTTGCGGGGCTTCGGGTCAACGACACGAAAGGTGCGCGGGACTGCTGATTCGGAACTTATATGTGCGGGGCTCAGGGACAACGAAGAAGAACTTTCTGGAAGTGGGCGGTACTCAAGATTCTTGATATATTGTTGTGCTGTGTATTGTGCCCTTCATTTTGAACCTAGATTCAACCTATTGTTGCGAAACCTACATAGTGGTTGTGTATTCCGCCCTTCAAACTTACATTCAACCTATCGTTGTAGTACATGTAGTGGTTGCGTATGGCGTGTTTGGACTTTCATTGCGGCAGATCATTTGCAGGACCCACGTAGAATGCTATGGTTAATGGTTATTCGTGGGAGGCTGGCAGAGCCAGTCCTTCGTTCGGCGAAGCCTTACGAATGTTACACGCGATCGGTTGTGGAGGGCGGCAAAGCCGGTCTATCGCTCGGCGAAGCCAGGCGAATTCTACACGCGGTTTGTGGGGAAGGGTGGCAAAGACAGTCTTTCGATTGGCGAAGACAAACGATTGCTACCTGTGATTGTTGGGGAAAGAGTCGTCAAGGGAGGTCCATTGTTGGGCGAAGCCAAACGAATGCTACATGTGGTTGATTGGAAGAAGCCGGTAGCAAAGCGGGCATACTGTCCGCATCAGCCAAACGAAAGCTACGTGAGGTGATGGAGAAAGGTCGGCAAAAGCGGTCTTTCGGGTTGGCGAAGCCGTACGAATACTACACGCGATCGGTGGGGGAGAGAAACAAAGTCTGTCTAGCGTTGGGCGAAGCCAAACGAAATCTACACGCGTTTTGTCGGGAAAGGCGGCAAAGCCAGTCTTTCTGTTGGCGAAGACAAACGATTGCTACCCGTGGCGTGGTTGATGGGGGAAGGCCGGCAAAAGAGGTCCATTGTTGGGCGAAGCTAAACGAGTGCCACATATGATGGGGGCAAAGGAGGTCCATTGTTGGGCGAAGCTAAGCGAGTGCCACATATGATGGGGAGGGGCAAAGCCAGTGTTCCGGTAGGCGAAGCCAAACGAATGCTACCCGTGGTTGATGAGGGAAGGCCGGCAAAGTCTATCGTTGGGCGAAGTCAAACGAATGCTACATGTGGTTTGTGGGGAGAAGCCGGCCGCAAAGCGGGCCTACGGTCCGGAGCAGCGAAACGAATGCTACCCGTGGGTAATGGAGAAAGGCCGAGGTAGCCAGCACACCGTTCGACGAAGCCATACGAATTTTACACACGGTTTGTCGGGAAGAGCGGAAAAGTCAGTCTTTCGGTTGGAGAAGGCAAACGAATGCTACCCATGGTTGTGGGGGGGGGGAGGCCGGCAAAGGAGGTATATCGTTGGGAGAAGTCAAACGAATGCTACATGTGGTTGATGGGGGGAAGTCGGTGGCAAAACGGGCCTACGGTCAGGAGCAGCGAAACGAATGCTACCCGTGGGTAATGGAGAAAGGCCGAGGTAGCCAGCACACCGTTCGACGAAGCCATACGAATTCTACCCACGGTTTGTCGGGGAGGGCGGAAAAGTCAGTCTTTCGGTTGGAGAAGGAAAACGAATGCCACCCATGGTTGTTGGGGGAGGCCGGCAAAGGAGGTATATCGTTGGGAGAAGTCAAACGAGATGCTACATGTGGTTGATGGGGGAAGTCGGTGGCAAAACGGGCCTACGGTCAGGAGCAGCGAAACGAATGCTACCCGTGGGTAATGGAGAAAGGCCGAGGTAGCCAGCACACCGTTCGACGAAGCCATACGATATCTACCCACGGTTTGTCGGGGAGGGCGACAAAGCCAGTCTCTTGGTTTGCGAAGACAAACGATTGCTACCCGTGGCGTGGTTGATGGGGTAGGCCGGCAAAGGAGGTATATCGTTGGGCGAAGTCAAGCGAATGCTACATGTGGTTGATGGGGGGAAGTCGGTGGCAAAACGGGCCTACGGTCAGGAGCAGCGAAACGAATGCTACCCGTGGGTAATGGAGAAAGGCCGAGGTAGCCAGCACACCGTTCGACGAAGCCATACGAATTCTACCCACGGTTTTGTCGGGGAGGGCGGAAAGTCAGTCTTTCGGTTGGAGAAGGCAAACGAATGCTACCCATGGTTGTTGGGGGAGGCCGGCAAAGGAGGTATATCGTTGGGAGAAGTCAAACGAATGCTACATGTGGTTGATGGGGAAGTCGGAGGCAAAACGGGCCTACGGTCAGGAGCAGCGAAACAAATGCTACCCGTGGGTAATGGAGAAAGGCCGAGGTAGCCAGCACACCGTTCGACGAAGCCATACGAATTCTACCCACGGTTTGTCGGGGAGGGCGGCAAGGCCCGTCTTTCTGTCGGCGAAGGCAAACGAATGCTACTCATAGTTGTTGGGGGGAGGCCGGCAAAGGAGGTATATCGTTGGGAGAAGTCAAGCGAATGCTACATGTGGTTGGTGGGGAGAAGCCGGCGGTAAAGCGGGCCTACGGTGAGGAGCAGCCAAAGGAATGCTACGCGTGGGTAATGGAGAAAGGCCGAGGTAGCCAGCACACCGTTCGACAAAGCCATACGATATCTACCCACGGTTTGTCCGGGAGGGCGGCAAAGCCAGTCTCTTGGTTTGCGAAGACAAACGATTGCTACCCGTGGCGTGGTTGATGGGGTAGGCCGGCAAGGAGGTCCATTGTTGGGCGATGAAGCCATACGAATTCTACACACGGTTTGTGGGGGAGATGCCGGCAAAGCCAGTCTTCCGGTTGGCGAAGCCAAGCGAATGCTACGCGTGGGTAATGGAGAAAGGCCGAGGTAGCCAGCACACCGTTCGACGAAGCCATACTAATTCTACACCCGTTTTGTCGGGAAGGGCGGCAAGGCCAGTCTTTCTGTTGGCGAAGGCAAACGAATGCTACCCATGGTTGTTGGGGGAAGCCGGCAAAGGAGGTATATCGTTGGGAGAAGTCAAACGAGTGCTACATGTGGTTGGTGGGGTGAAGGCGGCGGTAAAGCGGGCCTACGGTCAGGAGCAGCCAAAGGAATGCTACGCGTGGGTAATGGAGAAAGGCCGAGGTAGCCAGCACATCGTTCGACGAAGCCATACGACTTCTACCCACGGTTTGTCAAGAAGGGCGGCCAAGCCAGTCTTTCGGTTGACGAAGACAAACGATTGCTACCCGTGGCGTGGTTGATGGGGTAGGCCGGCAAAGGAGGTATATCGTTGGGCGAAGTCAAGCGAATGCTACATGTGGTTGATGGGGGGAAGTCGGTGGCAAAACGGGCCTACGGTCAGGAGCAGCGAAACAGAATGCTACCCGTGGGTAATGGAGAAAGGCCGAGGTAGCCAGCACACCGTTCGACGAAGCCATACGATATCTACCCACGGTTTGTCGGGGAGGGCGGAAAAAGTCAGTCTTTCGGTTGGAGAAGGCAAACGAATGCTACCCATGGTTGTTGGAGGCCGGCAAAGGAGGTATATCGTTGGGAGAAGTCAAACGAATGCTATTAGGTCTAGAAGTTAATTTCCGCGTTTTTACGCTTTACACTATTGAAAACTGGACATACTTAAACAAATTTTTTATTCAAAATAATTTCCGTCATTAATAACAACCATTTCCCAGAGTTTGGGTAACTTATGGATTCCATCATAATAAAATTTTTCTGGTTTGGCCTCCACCCATTCATCGAGCCATTTTTTGACATCTTGACGATCTTGAAAGCGCTGCTCCGCTAGACCATGCGCCATTGACCGGAAAAGGTGATAATCCGACGGGGCGATGTCTGGAGAGTACGGCGGGTGCGGTAAGACTTCCCATTTGAACTCTTTTAGCGTATCCTTTACCGTTCGAGCAACATGAGGTCGAGCGTTATCATGAAGCAATATGGCTTTTTTTCGTGTCGACTCGCCCATTCTGGTCTCTTTGCTTCGATTTCATGCCGCAATTGCGCTAGTTGATGTTGATAGCGATTCGCAGTAACTGTTTCGCCAGGTTGAAGAAGTTCATAGTACAGTATACCGCGTTGATCCCACCATATGCACAGTAAGACCTTCTTCCCGTGGATGTTTGGTTTTGCGGTCGAAGTTGTTGTTTCACCAGGACTAACCCACGATTTTCTTCGCTTCGGATTGTCGTAGTACACCCACTTTTCATCGCCAGTTATGATGCGGTGTAAAAAAGACTTTCTTTGGAATCGGTCCAACAAGATTTGTGAAGTTGTTTTTCTCTGCTCTTTGTTGCGTTCTGAGAGCTCATAGGGGATCCATTTTCCTTCCTTTTGAATCTTCCCCATTGCCTTCAATCGAATAGAAATTGCTTTTGGGTGACGCCGAGAGATGCCGCGAGCTGTTCTTGCGTTTGAGCCGAATCTTGATCCAACAAAGCCTGAAGTTCTTCGTCTTCGAACTTTTTTGGCTGTCCTGGTCGATCTTTGTCCTTAACGTCAAAATCACCCGATTTGAAACGCTGAAACCATTCTTGGCAGGTTCTTATGGATGGAGCAGCATCCCCGTAAGCTTGGGCAAGCATTTGGTGCGCGTCAGTGGCTTTCTTCTTGAGATGAAAAAGGAAAAGGAGAGCTTCCCGCAAATGGCGTTTTTCCGGCACAAAAGTTGACATATTCTGAAACTAAAATAATACTTTTTTATAAGGTACGTGAAGCAAGTTATATATCAATAGAAAGCTGATAATACAGTGAGCATTATAACATAAAATTCGTTATATAAAAATAATTTTATTTTTTACAAAATATCAATAACAACAAAAACGCGGAAATTAACTTCTAGACCTAATACATGTGGTTGATGGGGGGAAGTCGGAGGCAAAACGGGCCTACGGTCAGGAGCAGCGAAACAAATGCTACCCGTGGGTAATGGAGAAAGGCCGAGGTAGCCAGCACACCGGTCGACGAAGCCAGACGGATTCTACCCACGGGTTGGCGGGGAGGGCGGCAAGGCCCGTCTTTCTGTCGGCGAAGGCAAACGAATGCTACTCATAGTTGTTGGGGGGAGGCCGGCAAAGGAGGTATATCGTTGGGAGAAGTCAAGCGAATGCTACATGTGGTTGGTGGGGAGAGGCCGGCGGTAAAGCGGGCCTACGGTCAGGAGCAGCCAAAGGAATGCTACGCGTGGGTAATGGAGAAAGGCCGAGGTAGCCAGCACACCGTTCGACGAAGCCATACGATATCTACCCACGGTTTGTCGGGGAGGGCGACAAAGCCAGTCTCTTGGTTTGCGAAGACAAACGATTGCTACCCGTGGCGTGGTTGATGGGGTAGGCCGGCAAAGGAGGTATATCGTTGGGCGAAGTCAAGCGAATGCTACATGTGGTTGATGGGGGGAAGTCGGTGGCAAAACGGGCCTACGGTCAGGAGCAGCGAAACGAATGCTACCCGTGGGTAATGGAGAAAGGCCGAGGTAGCCAGCACACCGTTCGACGAAGCCATACGAATTCTACCCACGGTTTGTCGGGGAGGGCAGAAAGTCAGTCTTTCGGTTGGAGAAGGCAAACGAATGCTACCCATGGTTGTTGGGGGGGGGAGGCCGGCAAAGGAGGTATATCGTTGGGAGAAGTCAAACGAATGCTACATGTGGTTGATGGGGGGAAGTCGGAGGCAAAACGGGCCTACGGTCAGGAGCAGCGAAACAAATGCTACCCGTGGGTAATGGAGAAAGGCCGAGGTAGCCAGCACACCGTTCGACGAAGCCATACGAATTCTACCCACGGTTTGTCGGGGAGGGCGGCAAGGCCCGTCTTTCTGTCGGCGAAGGCAAACGAATGCTACTCATAGTTGTTGGGGGGAGGCCGGCAAAGGAGGTATATCGTTGGGAGAAGTCAAGCGAATGCTACATGTGGTTGGTGGGGAGAGGCCGGCGGTAAAGCGGGCCTACGGTCAGGAGCAGCCAAAGGAATGCTACGCGTGGGTAATGGAGAAAGGCCGAGGTAGCCAGCACACCGTTCGACGAAGCCATACGATATCTACCCACGGTTTGTCGGGGAGGGCGGCAAAGCCAGTCTCTTGGTTTGCAAAGACAAACGATTGCTACCCGTGGCGTGGTTGATGGGGTAGGCCGGCAAAGGAGGTATATCGTTGGGCGAAGTCAAGCGAATGCTACATGTGGTTGATGGGGGGAAGTCGGTGGCAAAACGGGCCTACGGTCAGGAGCAGCGAAACGAATGCTACCCGTGGGTAATGGAGAAAGGCCGAGGTAGCCAGCACACCGTTCGACGAAGCCATACGAATTCTACCCACGGTTTGTCGGGGAGGGCGGAAAAGTCAGTCTTTCGGTTGGAGAAGGCAAACGAATGCTACCCATGGTTGTTGGGGGGGGGAGGCCGGCAAAGGAGGTATATCGTTGGGAGAAGTCAAACGAATGCTACATGTGGTTGATGGGGGGAAGTCGGAGGCAAAACGGGCCTACGGTCAGGAGCAGCGAAACAAATGCTACCCGTGGGTAATGGAGAAAGGCCGAGGTAGCCAGCACACCGTTCGACGAAGCCATACGAATTCTACCCACGGTTTGTCGGGGAGGGCGGCAAGGCCCGTCTTTCTGTCGGCGAAGGCAAACGAATGCTACTCATAGTTGTTGGGGGGAGGCCGGCAAAGGAGGTATATCGTTGGGAGAAGTCAAGCGAATGCTACATGTGGTTGGTGGGGAGAGGCCGGCGGTAAAGCGGGCCTACGGTCAGGAGCAGCCAAAGGAATGCTACGCGTGGGTAATGGAGAAAGGCCGAGGTAGCCAGCACACCGTTCGACGAAGCCATACGATATCTACCCACGGTTTGTCGGGGAGGGCGGAAAAGTCAGTCTTTCGGTTGGAGAAGGCAAACGAATGCTACCCATGGTTGTTGGGGGAGGCCGGCAAAGGGAGGTATATCGTTGGGAGAAGTCAAACGAGATGCTACATGTGGTTGATGGGGAAGTCGGAGGCAAAACGGGCCCTACGGTCAGGAGCAGCGAAGCACATGCTACCCGTGGGAAATGGAGAAAGGCCGAGGTAGCCAGCGCCCCGTTCGACGAAGCCATACGAATTCTACCCACGGGTTGTCGGGGAGGGCGGCAAGGCCCGTCTTTCTGTCGGCGAAGGCAAACGAATGCTACTCATAGTTGTTGGGGGGAGGCCGGCAAAGGAGGGATATCGTTGGGAGAAGTCAAGCGAATGCTACATGTGGTTGGTGGGGAGAGGCCGGCGGTAAAGCGGGCCTACGGTCAGGAGCAGCCAAAGGAATGCTACGCGTGGGTAATGGAGAAAGGCCGAGGTAGCCAGCACACCGTTCGACGAAGCCATACGATATCTACCCACGGTTTGTCGGGGAGGGCGACAAAGCCAGTCTCTTGGTTTGCGAAGACAAACGATTGCTACCCGTGGCGTGGTTGATGGGGTAGGCCGGCAAAGGAGGTATATCGTTGGGCGAAGTCAAGCGAATGCTACATGTGGTTGATGGGGGGAAGTCGGTGGCAAAACGGGCCTACGGTCAGGAGCAGCGAAACGAATGCTACCCGTGGGTAATGGAGAAAGGCCGAGGTAGCCAGCACACCGTTCGACGAAGCCATACGAATTCTACCCACGGTTTGTCGGGGAGGGCGGAAAAGTCAGTCTTTCGGTTGGAGAAGGCAAACGAATGCTACCCATGGTTGTTGGGGGGGGAGGCCGGCAAAGGAGGTATATCGTTGGGAGAAGTCAAACGAATGCTACATGTGGTTGATGGGGAAGTCGGAGGCAAAACGGGCCTCCGGTCAGGAGCAGCGAAACAAATGCTACCCGTGGGTAATGGAGAAAGGCCGAGGTAGCCAGCACACCGTTCGACGAAGCCATACGAATTCTACCCACGGTTTGTCGGGGAGGGCGGCAAGGCCCGTCTTTCTGTCGGCGAAGGCAAACGAATGCTACTCATAGTTGTTGGGGGGAGGCCGGCAAAGGAGGTATATCGTTGGGAGAAGTCAAGCGAATGCTACATGTGGTTGGTGGAGAGGCCGGCGGTAAAGCGGGCCTACGGTCAGGAGCAGCCAAAGGAATGCTACGCGTGGGTAATGGAGAAAGGCCGAGGTAGCCAGCACACCGTTCGACGAAGCCATACGATATCTACCCACGGTTTGTCGGGAAGGGCGGCAAGGCCAGTCTTTCTGTTGGCGAAGGCAAACGAATGCTACCCATGGTTGTTGGGGGATGCCGGCAAAGGAGGTATATCGTTGGGAGAAGTCAAACGAGTGCTACATGTGGTTGGTGGGGTGAAGGCGGCGGTAAAGCGGGCCTACGGTCAGGAGCAGCCAAAGGAATGCTACGCGTGGGTAATGGAGAAAGGCCGAGGTAGCCAGCACATCGTTCGACGAAGCCATACGAATTCTACCCACGGTTTGTCAAGAAGGGCGGCCAAGCCAGTCTTTCGGTTGACGAAGACAAACGATTGCTACCCGTGGCGTGTTCGATGGTGGAAGGCCGGCCAAGGAGGTCCATTGCTGGGCGAAGGCAAACGAATGCTACATTTGGTTGATGGGGGAAGTCGGTGGCAAAACGGACATACTGTCCGCAGCAGCCAAACGAAACCTACATGTGGTGATGGAGAAAGGTTGGCAAAAACGGTCTTTCGGGCTGGCGAAGCCATACGAATGCTACACGCGATCGGTGGGGGAGGGCGGCAAAGTCGGTCTATCGTGGGGCGAAGCCAGACGAATTCTACGCGCGCTTGATGGGGAAGGGCGACAAAGCCAGTCTTTTGGTTGGCGGAGTCAAACGATTGCTACCAGAGATTGATGGGGGAAGGAGAGAGGGCGGCAAAACCGGTTTATCGTTCGGAGAAGCCAAACCAATGCTCCACATTGCTGATGGAGGAAGGCTGGCCAAGTCGGCTTTCCGTTTGTCGAAGCCTATCCACCAGCGGCAAACCAGCGTCAGGAAAACTATGGTATCATTCGCAGCAGGGAAGCTTTGAATAAAACCAGACTCATCATATTGTTTTCTAGGGGAACCTTTCTCCAGCAACAGAACTGTTGTCTCACTTTTTGTTGAATCTTTTTGTTAGCCTACCTAGAAGAGGCCGGCGAAGCCGGCCACCAAACCAGCGAAGCCGGTTTGCCAGCGGCGCTGGGCGGCGTTAGCCGCCTGGCGCAGCTGGTACATTACATACATGAGCCGAAAATACCTAAATAAATTATTTGTAGCAGCTTCGAATCGCTGACCAACACAGAAACTGTTGTAGGGGCAAATCCTGTTAATTTAACGTATTTTTGCCGAATTTTTGCCGTTATAGACGAAAATTTCGGCAAACGGCAATGGCAAACCCTAAAAAGTGGCCGACAAACGGCAAACGGCGATTGCCGCACACCCCTGACTAGAACGTTTCGTCTCTGTCGCCTTTACTAATGATGTTTTACTTCTTGATTTGAGTCGACGATTTCTGGAAGGCTTCAATCACCTCTATTCTCTGCCTCATGACGTTTCTTTTCACTGTGGATGAAGCTTGCACGTCCTGAAATAAACGTGGTCTATCGCTCTCTTCAATGAAGAGTGGTAACAAAATTAAAGACTCTGCTAGTCAAGTTGCTAGCGGACGACGAATGGGCAGGTTAAAATCAACCGGAGCCGCTGAAACTCTCATAACGAAAACTTGCCAAAAGGCTTAGCTGGAAAAGTCAGGACTGATGCCATACTCGGGTCGGGGGGGGGGAGAGGGAATTGGGGACTTGTGAGCACACATACAATTTCAATCTTTACTCCTGGATTGCTCATATTTCAAGCAGCATTTTAGGCCTTTTCGCGTTTTGGGAAACGGACAGTCTAACGTCGGCATAGATCCTAATGATACTTCGCGCTCCTCATTGAGGCTAGCTCGAACTTGGTGCACCTATGTTATAGCACATGACACCGAGTTCGCGCCAACCGTCAATAGAAAACGCAAACAGTACATACCGTTTGAGTGCAGGAATCACGTAGCTGTGGTCCCTTTACCGATTTTCGACATATTATGGTAGGTTACGGTGCGTACACGGTAGTTATGTAGGTCAAAGAATCGGATTCGGCTCCAAGCTGTTTTTTGGGCAGTCTCTTCATGCTGGTGAATACAAAATTGATTTTCAGTTGTCAATTTTCGGACTATACATGTTACATTACGGCACATGACACCCTCAGACACGAATTTTGTGATTTTCATGTAGTTGTGTAGTAGACCCCCCTGTACAACACTGTCAAAAAACGAGATCTTAAATCCTTCAAGCAAGCGAGATATGTGCGACCACCACGGGCCCGACCCCTCAATCACCACCACCGGCAACGCCCCTTGTCTTGTTTTTCGAACTCAATGGCGGCTCGATGGATATATGAATTTCCACCGTGTTTTCAGTTTCCACTCCCTTGCAGGTCTTTCTCTTCATTCTGGTTCGATCTCGTGCATCGACTGCGAATTATGAGAAATACAGACCTGAAACAACTCGTTCACCTAATTTCTGCCCCTAAAATATAGACATATTGCAGGAGCCATAGCTCCGTTTGTGGGGAGCCCTAAACTACTCCAGAAAAACCGTTGGAATTGGCGAGTGATTCCCTCCAAGAGAAACTTGAAACTTGAAAAGTAATTGTTGGAGTGTTCTGTGCCTTTACGCTATGTAAGTAACCCCAAGTGTACGACGTTGGTTCTAGCGTACGCTGCGGTAAACCCCACAATCTCGATAATCCGGCCCCGAATAAGTGTTCGGCATCATGAATTTCCCGCGAATATAAGTTTTGCGCCAAATTAGATTTTTTAAAATCTTTTCTAAACATCACCTTTGCAAATATCCGCGAAGTCTTTAAAAAACTTATAGTCTCTTTCAAAGTATTTTTAGACAGTTCTGGAGAGCATAATCAGGTTGTAGGTCCAGATAAGGGTTCAGGAAAGTACATTTCATTTGCAATTACGTCTATCGCTTAAAAGGGTTGCCTTGAAGGGCATTTTCGTTTTCTAACGTATTTCCGGATAATCGTCGCATTAATCATCTGGAATGGATCAGATTCGCACCTCATAAAAATATTGTCATTTTTCTCTGTATAATGTCCCAAAAAGACGTTCCTAATCTTTTCCGAGAATGCATTTTCTCTTCGAAAGCTGACTGGGACAAGGTGGAATTGTATCCCATATCATTCCGTACTTGATTGTACCTTTCACACATGACTTCATTGCTCCTGTGAGTTTTCGTTGTCGCATTCTCTTTACAATCTGAATTTGATAAGTAATTTCTTGTCAAGACTAAGTCCTTTTTCGTCTCAATTCCACATTGCTTATAAGACGGTGGAAGAATGTTCTGGCCAAGTTCTCATTCACGGAACTCCCTAAAGCTTTCTTCACTAGTCTTTAGATTCCAAATCGGAACAAGAGGTTTTTTCAAGCTGGATGGTATTGAACGAGTACGTTCGCGCACAGCTAGGAATAGTAACTAAGTTGGTGCCACCGGGGTGGTATGCTCCAGGGGAATTCAGGGAGCACCCAAGGAGCGCTAATTACCCTGACACGCCAAATTCAGTAAAAAAAAACGAGCGTTCTACGGTCAGTTTCCAGGTTTTCAACGGAAATTGAAATGTCCGAGGCCCATTGTAACATTACTGGCTAAAAAAACGAGCCACCAATAGTCCTGAACGGCTCTAAAACTTTAGTAAGGCATACCCGCAACGCCAATTTCCTCGGCGACCTTCGAGGAAGAACATAATCGTGGTGGATAAGTTACATTCAAGTTTAGACCATATAGGACTATCGAAAGCTTGATTCTAGCTGTTTTTCCTGCATTGGGGTTGCCATGGACCCCGATCCTATTTTCGGTTTCGAGTAAAAACTTGAAAGCTGTTTTTGTCTCGAATACTTGCTTGAATGGTCACTTTATCGGTAGCTTGTTGTTTGTGCTGCCCTTTGAATTCTACCCTGTACATGACCATCTTGCGTGAACGTTTCTCCGAGAAGTTATTTCATAGTTTGCAATCCTATTAGAAATTTCGCTGTTTTCCAATGTTTTTCCATTGCTGGGTATGCTAAAAATTCAGCAGATGAAATTTGAAAACAAATTCTTTCAGAAAAAATTGCTTTTAAACAAATGACTTCCTAGAAAAGTATGTACCAAATCATATGTTGTTAGAAGAAAGAAAAAGTTGACGTGAGAAACATCGCGTTGGCCCTTAGAATGACAACTCTGCAGCCCATTTCAAACTCCAGGCTGGGGCTAAACCGTGACCCCCGCTCTTCTTTTGGATATTTTGCAGAGGATGCTTGGCTCTGCCTGCAAATCCCTCTTCTAATTTTCCTCTTCCCCTTTGCTGTGACTGCGGGCATGCTGCATTTTTTCGTTAATTGTTTGTTTCATTTGCTGTCATCCACATTCGTCTTCCCATTCATAGAAGGTTTGCTCAGAACTCGATATGATGATGGGATTCGGAACATAATGAGGACAAAGACCTGGATTTATGGATGATGTAAAGGAAAAATGTTGTGAAAAGGGTTTTTCTTCCTCGTACAATTAATTACCACATTTATTTTGTGGGATCAGTGGAGCACACAAAAAAGGATATATGAACGTGTATGAGCCTCACTTTACTTATTTATTCATTCACGGTCTATTTACCCGTGAGTCCATCGGACTAGCATAAATATGTACATATTCCAGAACTCGAAGTTCGAACACCGCCAAATCTTTCACAAAGGCATTAACATCTCGGAAAGTTCCATAAAACCGTGTTTTGAGATAGTAGGTCTGAGACAGAATAGAAATCATGTGCCTTGTCAGCGGAATCCAGAAAATGACGTTTTCATAACTTTGAAAAGAGTGTGCCTAAGAACCAGATTAAAGGAATATTCAGGCGAATCGCTCCTGTTCTGGCTCATAACTTTTCTCTTGGGAGTGTTCTGGGAGCAGCTTATAGATACCAGGTCCATTTGATGATTTTAGAAAAAAATCTTGCTGGTTGGGACCAGAGCTTTCTAGTGGGGAAATTTTTCTTACAAAAAAATATTGGTGAATTCCACAATGGTGAAACAGAGTTGCCTCAAAACTTCGTATGGTCTGTTCGGACGGCTTAACACGGATTTGAGGTCTTTTGATCAATTTTTGGTATATTACGGCAGGCTATATATACAGTAGTTCGGTCAGAGTATCAGATTTGGCTAAAAATTCCTCTTTGTTGCTATTTGATCCGCCGAATGCGGCATTGAAAGTTATTTATTGATTTTTGTAATATTATGACATGTTATGTCAGCGAAATGGCATTATTCCTACCCTAATCTACAGTAACCCTCAGAATAGATAATTCAAACAGACCCCAGATTGGTGTTGGGCACCCTAAAAACAGTTTTGAGCCCAAATCCGGCGCAGCATTTTCGAAAACATTAGAGGCAGTGTTCACGATAAAAAACTGTTTTGTTGTTTTCAACGTTTTTGAGTGGGTAAGTTCACTAAGTAGAGGCTAATAGGTAAAAGTCCCCACAGAATATTCAAATACCGGAGAAAAACTTGTTTACTCCTAATGAGCGACCTGACTAGGGCTTGCTTAAAACTTCTTGGAAAGTTCTGCAAAACCTTGTTCTGAGAGTTGCTGTAGTGAGACTGAACATAAATGATCCGTGCTCGAAATTTCCCTAATGTTTCAGGCGATTGCAAAAAAGACATCTTCATAGCTTTGCGAAAAGATAGAGGGGGTAAAGGTATTCTTGAAGGCAGTGTTTACGATGAAAAAATAGCTCGTTTTTCGGCAAAAACGTAAACTTAGGGTTCCTCTAAGAAAAGTAAGAACACCGTAACTTACAGTAACCATGAATCTTGCGACAAAGACACCCCAGATTCGCGTTCAGCGCCTTGATTAACCCCCAGTTGAACGTTTTGAGCCGAATCCGAAGAATTTTTTGAACACCCGAAAAATTCTTTGATGGCTGGTACTCATAACCTTTTCGTGAGGCAATGAGAATGCCATTTTTTGAACTTCCTGAAGGCATTTAGAGAATTTCAAGCACGGTTCATTTAGAGATCACGTAATAAATTTAGTCTGATGAATGGACTGTGCTGCGCGCGAATCGAAACACAGTTGGCCAGTGATGCCGCCAACACCGCAGGGTCAGCCACCTGGTCCATGCGTCAGACTAAATCGAATACGAGAACCATATGTACTGTCACAGACCTACAGCAAAGATCTTGGGACCGTAATCCTGCTGTGATCCCGTCATAAACTGTCTAGCGGTAGATTTGCGGTAAGGCAGTTCCTCCGAATCAATTTTGATGAGGTTTTGATCAATTCAGAAGAATGAGCAGAAGATCCGGAGCATCAAGTGTGCTGAACGTGATTTGAATATTCGAGAATCAGAGGAGGAAAATTCCGATCGGGTAGTGTTCAGTGCTCCAGAGCTTCTCTTTACTACACTCCATCTTGAAAGAAACAATTTTTTCATACATTCAATTATCGAATGTGTTTGTTTCGCTTATCCGAGTATCCGTATCATGTAACTAGTTTTTGAGCTTAAAGACAGTGGTCGCGATAAAATATACTTGTCTTTTTTTTCCCCTCAAAACCTTTTTCTGGGTTTAGAGTAGTAGGACAAATGAGAAAAATCGCGAAAAAACCGCTGTTTCGGGCCAAATTTGGAGCCTAAACTTTCTTGTCTTTTGATGGTGGACGAGCCCACTTCCACATCATCGGCATCGATGATCTCTAGTATCAAGAACACCAGCTGGCTTGAAATTGAACTTCAGTCAATGAACATTGACTCATCTAGTCAAAAACATTGACTGGAGTGCTTAAGTTCATTGTTCAACTGTTTTTTAGGTATATTTGCATTTATTTTTTCCACTGAATGTCGATGATTTTTGACTGCTCGGCATGAGACTGCGATCTTTTTTAGACGGCGCTGTGCACGTGTGCACGAATTGACAACTCTGGGACTTAGAAACCCTAATCCTAGCCCGTTTTTCACCTTCATAGTTTTTCAGCTGTTTTCCACCTAAGCTGATTTTTGTAGTTTTTTTTTTCGTTAACGTTTTTCATCTTGACCACTGCCTTTAAGAATGCCAAATTTTCCGGATACGCTTTCAATTCCATTACTCGAAGCATCCGACGCTGAACTGAAACTCCAGCTTGGATAATGAACCAAATATGAACACGTTCTCACCTTTGGCAAATGGCTGTTGCGCACCCACAGTCAGTTCTAACGAAGCTTCTCCAACGAACTTGCATTTCTAGGAGAAAACGGATCACTGTGTGACTCAAAAACACTCAATGACAGGACAAGGTATCGGCGATCATCATCACCGATTGTTTGAGTAGCAATGACAAGCCACACGGCGCCAATGAGTTTTCCTACCACCACTGACTCTGCTGTTCCCTTGAGCTCTTTCAAGACTCTTTTGTTCCAGCTTCTTGCTCTTTTCCTCTCTTCCCTTACTGGTAATTGTTTTCGCACATAATCCGCCGCTTTATTATCCGCAGCATAAGAAGAAGCCATGATGAGGCCCTCCTCGCTCTCGCCCCGAATAATTACTGTTTTTGCGAAATAGCCCGAATTGTCATTGCCATCGCGACCACACAATGTAGTGATTAGTAGAAAGGAAGTCTTTGCGAGAGAAATTCTTTAATATTACAGGAGGTCGAGAATTCTTGCAAGCTCTGCATGGCTGTTCGGACAAGGGTGAATCAGTGGTGCCGACTAATAATCGTCCTTATGCAAGTGCTCTCCAGGTGAGTTTTTTTTATAGAGAAATGATTCATAAAATTTGAGCTCAAAATCTTCGAACAAACCTCTTAGCGTTAGGCCACTACTCCTCGTTAGATTCGGCCAGAAAGCGTCAAGACGCGTTTTCCCTTCTTCAGCGTGATTTTCAGAGAACTTCCTCTGAAATCAACTTTTTCGAATTTGAAAAGATACTTTGGATCCAGGCAGGAGGTCTGTTCCACCACATAATGTGCGATATAGTCAAAAAAGCTTGGGATGTGCTTTCCAGATCGTTTTTTACACATGGCGCTACGCAGCCTGATTCGTTGTTTCTCCTTAAAGTCACAGTCCAAGCTCAGGATCAATTTTTCGTATTTCAGCCTGTCTTGGAGAAAATTTCACGCTGATCACAATGATGTCTTCGGAATCGCTGAGAACTCACTGCGAACTGAGTTACGGCTCCTCAAAAATTTTGAATTTGAACCGGTAGAAGTTCGCGGACGAGTTGTCTCGAGCCTGTATTTTCTTGTTATTCGCAGCCATCATTCTGAACAAGGTCACAATATAAAGCCAGACCGCAAACAAAAAGACAAACATAGATTCTGAACAAAATCATTCGCACGTCTCTTCCCAATTGAGATCGGAAAACTGCCAGTGGGCGTTTCCCATTTTTTCTTTCAAGGGGGCGTGGCCGACTTTTTCCTAGCTTTTTCTCGCTTATTTGAGCGAACTGAGATTTCGCGCTTGGCAGGGTTGCTATAGACGGCGACCGGACCAAAATATCAAAAATTACCTCTGAGGGTGGACTGTGCCTTTGAAGGCACAGCACACTCTCAGATATGAATTTTATGATTTCCATTTATTTGTGTAGAAGACCCCTCCTATATAGCACGTGCCAAGTGCGAGATCTCAATTCCTCCGAACAAGCGAGATATAAGCGACCACCACAGGCCCGACCCCCTTCGCTCACCACCACAGGCCACATCCCAACCCAGATTTTCGAACCCGATAGCGGCGATATGGATGGAAGTATTCCCAACGAGTCTTCGTTTTTCTGTCCATTGCCTGACTGTCTCAATCTTCTCGCTCGCCCTCGCGCAACGATTGCAAATGAAGAGAAACACAGGCCTGTGACAACTCGTCCACCAACTTTCCACCCTCGAAATACACGCATCTTTAAGACGCCATATCTCTGTTCATAGGGGGTCTTCGACGATTTCAGAGATACCACTGCGATCAGCGTGTAACTCTCTGCAAGATCAGCATGAAAACTAAAAATTAGTTTTCTGAGTGTTGTGTGCCTTTAAAGGCACAGTCCAACCTCAGGGGTAAAATTTGATATTATAGTCCGCCCATCGTGAATAGCAACCCTGTCAAGCGCGAGATCTCAATTCGATCGAATAAGTGAGAAATTACACGGAAAATTTCGGCTACGCCCACAATGCCCAAAAACCATAATCAAGCGTGTCGGTCCGAATAGAGAACAGAAATCTTTGCTAACGGATGAATTGGTCAGTGCGGCGATGCTCAAAGGCGAAATGTACGAAAGCAGAGCTCTTGGATCTCTTTCCGGAGCAGTGTGCGTGATTAGGCTTTTGGGGTATTGGGGGCGGGGCGACTTTTTCACTGTAGTTTCTCACTTATTTGATCGAATTGAGATCTCGCGCTTGACAGGGTGGCTATTCACGGTGGGTGGACTAGAATATCTCACATTTTACCCCTGAGGTTGGACTGTGCCTTTAAAGGCAGTGTCCTTGACAAATTTCTTCTTCAGTCTTCCGCCGGAAATCTAAAGACCGTGGTCTCATTGGAGCACTGCGGTCGAAAGAATGTACAGAAAAAGAGCCTGAAAGAGCCTTAATCGACTCAAAAATTCGCTCGCGCTAGCACTTTCCGCTCGCGGTCGAGTTTTCCGAGGAACATTTTGGTCCGCTTCTTCATTAGCATTGAGCAAGCGCGGCTGAGTTTTAGTTTTAGGGCGCACCAGCACACGCGGTCAATTTCAGGCCCATGTCCGCGCAACTCATCCAATGTTGAAATGTGGCTTTCAAGGAAAAGAACTGATTTTGGATGTTTCGCAGCGTTTTTCATGATTCTTTATTCACTGATGAAACAGTCAGACTCTGAACCTTCGTTTTCTAGTGAAAACTTGAGAACGATTTTTATCGTGGACACTGCCTTTAACTCCAGATTATGCTCCAGCTGTTTTCGTGACAACTAATGGGCATATCTTCTGTAGAAAATTGAAATTCCCACCACTAATGGCGCGTGCGGCACGCGCGATGCTGCAGCCTCCGCCTGTCCTCCGCTCTCTCGCTGTCTCTAATTTCCGCTCCGCACCAGCAAGCGTAAAAACCAGGGGTGTGCATTCACCGTTTGCCAATTTACAGGATTTACTGACTTTTCTCGGTCAATTTATATTTACCGATCCACCGGCATAATCTTGGATTTTACCAAAACTTTTACCGATGGAATTCGGGCAGTTTTTTTTCGCTATTCGATCCCTTCCTTGCCCGCTTTTCAGATGTTGGCTATTATACATATTACATGCTATTACCGCTTTTCTGCGTATTCCGCATTGCTTTCGCTACTGAGAAAAATCTAAATTGGAGCGTTTGCCTGCCGACCGCTATCTACATATAGCTCACACACAGCTCAGAAAACAGAAATTTTGAAAGGACACAGTTCCTGACTTAGGGCATGATGGCATATACAGTTCACCTCCGCACTGCCGTTCAATCCGCATAGTGCACGCTGATGGCGAAAAGCGTGCTGCGGCGCGGCTGAGAGCATCCTCACTAGGGAACCTCACTGGTCAGGTATGAGCTTTTGAGAAACTGTGATTGTTTCTTGGTCAACTCGGATACGTTCTCTTCGAATCTGAACTCGGATTTTTCTACGGACATCTGCGAAAAAAGTTATAGCTGATAAAAATTCGTATTTAACGCCTTTTTTCTATCAAAAACGCGCATTAGAGTTTTCGAAATCCGTAAACGGACCTCATGCTTGTGTTCAGCCCCCAATACCACCCCACTAAGCCAATTTTGAGTGAAGGCACATTTTTCAAACTTTGCACAGACTGAAAGCGTTTTGGACTTGTATGGATTTTCGGTTGGGCGCTTATTTATACCTCTGAAAGCGTTCAAAAAATGTAGCAGATTTCACTCAAAATCCTTCCAGGTGGGTTATTTGGGGCGCTGAACACGAATCTAAGGTTTATTTGACGATTTTCCGAGCTTTTCGACATGATTCGTTCAAAGCTTCCCATCGGGGGGGGGGGTATTTCATGGCAAATCGCGACGTTTGCCGATTTTCGGAGTGCTACGATATATATGGCTCAAATTGTTGCTCTGGGGGTTACTTGCAGTGCTAAACAAGAATCTGCAATCCTTTTACCGATTTGTGATAGATTACGGTAGGTTACGGTGGGTATACGGTAGCTTGGTCAAAGTCTCAGATTTGACACAAAATTTCTCTGTGGGTGTTATTTGGGACGCCGAACACGAATTTTAGGTCCAGTTTTTGATTTTCGAGATTTTAGAGATAGGTAAAGTCAGTTAAAAGACATTATGCCTACCGTAACCAACAGTAACCATAAGTCTAGCGACAAAAAGGCCCCAGATTCGCGTTCAGCGCTCTGAATAACCCCCAGGTGAAAGTTTCGAGCCGAATCCGAAAATGATTTTCCAAACACCCTAAAAATTGGCTGATGGGTACCCTTACCTTTTCACGAAGCTTCAAAAACGTTTATAACTTCGTTCAGAGATGTCCGTAGCGAAATCCGAGTTCAGATTCGATGAGAGCGTATCCGAGTTGACCAGGAAACATTCACAGTCTCTCAAAAGCTCATACCTGACTAGCAAGAACCCCTAGTCAGACAGGGATGTGGGATCATGCGGACGGTTTTTGCCTTTGGTGCCCGGGTTATCCTACATCCCTGTCTGAGGATACTCGCAACCGCGCCGTAGCACGCTTTCGAAATCAGCGTGCACTTTGCGTACTGAGCGGCAGTGCGGAGGTGAACTGTAGATTTGACACCAATTTTAGCGAAAATCAGGAAAAGTCAGTGTTGCCGAAAATGTTTTTGGAACAAGCCAGAACGAGTGCTTAGTGAGTACACCGTTCATGTATACGCTGCATTACCAGAAAGTGAGATGACTTCTATGAATGCTTGCTGGTTTCTTAACAAAACGAGTAATATTTAAGGCTCGAGGTGTACGATGCAGGTCATATTTTAACGGAAGCTGTAAACCCGATCACTTCTGGGATACACGTGGGCGCGACTAAATTGTTTCAATTTTTTTGAGTTTTTTTTTCGACACAGCTGTCATGGAGAACAATTGAGATATTTCCACTTCTAAGAAGCCTTGCTGGTGTCTCTATCCTCTCCTATCTCTATTCTTACAAGCGGAATGATTATTGAGAATCTTTTGCGTCCCATCAACTTAAAGGCACATTCTAAGCTCAGGGACGAAATCTGGGATTTTCACATAATTGTGAAGTAGACCCCCCCCCTTATAGTCCCTGCCAAATGCGATTCCTCCGAATAAGCGAGATATAGAGGGAAGCCACTCTGGGGCGCCCACACCCGGAAGCCACTTTGGCACGCCCCTTTGACGACCTTTCGAGCTCAACAGCGGCGAGGTGAACGATGCTTTCCGACCAGTAGCCCCGTTCTTCACTTCATTCTCAGCCTCTCTCTTTGTTCAGGTCGGTTCGCGTACATCGGGTGCAAATGACGGAAGTTACGAGCCTTGGAAAACTCGTCCACCATGCTTCCGTAGCTCAATTTCTGAAGAGCCATAACTCCGTTCTCAGAGGGTATTCCACGATTCCAGAGACACCATGTAAATCAGCGTGGGACCGTTTTCAAGATAGGCAGAAAAACAGAAAAACGATTCTGAGGTTGGACTCTACCTTTAAAGGCAGGGTTCACGATATAAACGACTTTTGAGCTCTCTTCATAAGAATGTAGATTTGGCCATAACAAAAGTAAAAATAAGTGAAAAAACCCAGAAATTCGCGGGAACAACGCTCAAAAACAATGAATAACGGCTAATTACAGGTGTCGGCCGGCCCCCTAATTTACGCGATTTTCCTTAATGCTTGCTTATACGACATTTATTTTGCTGTTAAAGTAATCAGTAGTCTCCAGAAATGTTCGGAAATGACTTTAGAAGCAAAGTAAAAGTTGACAAAGCAGGTTGCGGGTAATGTATATAAGGCTTCTGGAACACAGACCGCATGGAAGTGTGCTGATGGTTCGGCGCCTTCCTATCTTCCCGAAATCAAAAAAAAGTGAATGGTGATAACATTTTCACTAAAAGTTACATTTCGTTTTGGGAAAAAACTGGTTTTTTAGATACCAGTACCGAAAAAGAGTCATTCTCGGATGTTTTCTAATCATGTCAAAAGATTGAACCGTCAGGAGAATGGAATTAAAATCACTGAGCTGTTCCAATGTAAGAAATTTTCCCCAGCTGCAATGTGAGTCACCCAATGGTGACCAACCAAATCGAGCCGCGAGCAGTACGACGCGCGCCCGAATGGGATGTCTGCACAGCGTTTGCAACGGTGGAATGTCCCACTGGTGAAGTGCCTCGGCATTTCCAGGGATCGGCGAGGTGTGTCGGGAGCATCGCTTATCTGAGCGCCCTTCACACATCATCAAGGTGCATCTGGGATCGAGAGTGCGAAGAAAGGGGACTCGCCTCCCTGTCAATTTTTGGAAAGGCTCGCATGCTCAGGCATTTGGCCGCTCGGAGCGGGACCGGCTCCTCCCACTTATGACATCACCGCCCGGACAGCAGCCGAGGCTGAAATTGCGGCCGAGGTTGCTGTTCGGTTGAAAAATCAACCGACGGTCCCTTTCCGGTTGCTGTCCGGGCGACTGCTGTGCTCTAGTGAGAGAGCAAGAGACGCAGTGCGCCCTACTGGTTTTTAACTGGTCCCGACACGATCCCCTTGCGTCGCGGCGCGGCGCGTTCTACGTTCAGCGGGTTGGTTTTTGTGACCTCCCACTCAGTTTTCTTTGTTTTTTTTCTTTTGTGGTTCGTGTATGATTCATGTCTTGTTTCTAGGAAGCCGCGATGCAGCCGGAATCGAGTTATTTTGGAAGAGGAGCGGTTGTTTTTCCAATTGTACCTTTGTGTTTTCCAAAAACAACCGCTCGGCTTCCGTTGTGAAGCCATCATAACAGCGTCGAGGCTTCCCCCCGTCAAGAGATTGACAATAATTGCTATTTGCTAGTTGATGTTCTTTGCTTCTCCACATCATATTCCGCTCCGCAATTGCGTGTCAAGACGGTTCGCGACCGCACGCGCCCGAGCCGGACGAGTTTTAGCACCGATCAGCTGATTGTACGTGGGTTCCCTTCATTTTATTTATCTCTCTTATTTCCTTTTCTGATTAAACACGTTTTTTTGTGTTTTCATATATTAGAGTGTTATATATATATATATATATATATATATATATATATATATATATATATATATATATATATATATATATATATATATATATATATATATATATATATATATATATATATATATATATATATATATATATATATATATATATATATATATATATATATATATATATATATATATATATATATATATATATATATATATATATATATATGCGCACGAATTTTCTTCCCAGATGCCGTCGCAACAACTTCCAGGGCAGGAAAAATCCCGAGTGTAGTTAAATTTTTCTTAATTCTCGTTTATTTTTATTTTTTTATCCGTGTTTATTTTTCGTTCATACGATATTCTCTATTCATTTTGTTTTTTTAACATTCAAATAATTTTTATGATTGTTTAGTTTCGATATTCTCTTCATGTGTTTGAGTTTGTAAGAATAGTTCCGGTTTAATCCCGAATTCGATCGATTCTGAGATGAGACCGGAACCATCTTAGGAAACCAAACAATCATAATTTATTGAAATGTAAAAAAAAAACAAAAAGGGAAAAGAATCGCAAAAATAAACATGAATTAGAAAGTATCTACCATCGTTGATTTTTTCTCCCCTAGAAATTGTTGCGAAGGCACCCGGAAGGACATAATTAGGGTGCGTATAGATATAACCCTTAAATATATGAAGAAACACAAAATGGCAGCTTGAGTCACAGAAGAAACCAAGAATTTTAATGAAAACGAAGAACCACCTACAATTAGCTGATACGCTGCTGCGCTGGAATCTGGTCCGGCTCGAGAGCGTCCCGCGAAGCGTCTCGATACGCAATTGCGGAGCGGAATTTGACACTAGGAATCACAGTAAATGCTATTTTCTCACTATTATCTGTGTTTAGAACAGGGGCAAGCAACGGTGAAAATTACCAACCCTGAGAGCACAGTAGTGGGTCGCATAGTAGGATATTCCAACTCGTCTCTATAGTTTGAAATGGAATTCGCCACAGAATGTTTTTTACACAACTTTGCTGTTCAGGCCTGTCTAATATCCGCTGGCGACCTGGATGTTAATTGAAGTCGCTCATACCGAAATAGCAAAAAAAAGCGATTTCTCTGGGCAAAACGGGAGGCGAACATTGTTCACCTGTGCCTGATGCGTCGCGGTCGGTGAGCGTCGCGCGCAACGCGATGGGCGGGACACGACATTCCCGCTTTAAGGTGAAATCCAATAAACTGGCATGTCCTGGAGCGTTATTAGCTTTCCTGCATACATTTCTTGTCATATTCGATACCCATTTACTCGTATGGAGAACTGAAGACTTCCAAACGGTGGTGTTTTTTAGCGTTCGCCTTGCGCGCGAGACTCATCGAACCGCGACGCGTACTCACGCGAGTGAGCTATGGCATGAAGCCGAAGTCTTCTACGATGAACCTCCAATGGGAACACCCCCTGTACAACTGCTGTATTTTAGAAGAAAAACTTAGGCTTCAGGGACCATTTGGAAATATACGGGATTTACACCACTTTCCAACGGGCAAATTCTGCAATTTCTCGCTTTAGATGGTCAACTTTGTTTTTTTTTTCTAGCTCAAGCGTAGGCTTATTTTACCGAAGCGCTCATTAGCGGCCCCTCAGTGTGATGACTGTAACGCTGAAAGGCGCGGAGGAACCATTTTTTCTGCTGCTTAGACAGTTGTTGTTTTGACGAACGTTTGGGCCTACAGCCCGTTTGAGCGGGGCCTATGGCGGATTAACGCGGCCATTGTCAGAGAGGGTCAAACCACTGCCACGAGTGAGGGGGATCGCGCTGCGGCCGGCTGAATCCGGCCGTAACGGGAGATTTCCCTCCTCAGCAATCAATGCATTGCATACTTATCTACCATGGCGGTCACAGCTGGATCAGGACGGACCATGCGGGCTCAGTACGGCCACATCGAGGGGATTTTTAGACCTAAGTGAGCAACGTATCGCATGCGTATAGACCGGAACGGCCACGGGCGGCACATACGTGCTCAGTCCGGTCATAACGGATGGATTTTTTGCACCTCCTTCGCATGCTCATCGACCGGGCTGGCTACAATCGATCGGCCGACTATGAAGAAGGTCTAAGGGCGGCTCAGAGCGGTGCAGGATCACTACGGATGGTAGACGGCTCCGGATAGTTAGGTGGCGTCAGAGTAAAATATACAACCGATAGGGACGTGGAGAGCGGGCCGTCTCTATCCGGTGCTTTCTCCAATCATGACACTTCGCTCCCCCCCCTTCTCCCCCTTTCAGAGCCTTCTTCGCTGTTGGGAAGCGCTAAGACCCTTCAAACATTTTATTCATGGCTTCAGGAGCATGAAATGGATCCATGGTGGCATGTGAGGAACGAATCCATGTTTGTCCCACTGAGAACACAAGTGCTGTAGATCGGTAGCGGGCCTCAGATTTCGACCGTTACTGGCTGCTCTATCCTGAGGGGGGGGGGGTGAGCAATCGAGCGATTTTTGTCCTTGGACTTAAACTTTGAGATTTTCTGTAATCTTGAGTGCCCATACAGTCCCAAAAAAGTTTAACCAACTAAATTCACCTCCATTTCAAGTTCACACCTCTGACTGTGGGTTTATAATACGTTGAGTGGTTTTGTTTGGATCGCGGTGGAATTCGTACCCAGGATGAGTGTGCTCTGCGATTCCTGCAGTTGCATGTACAGGACCCGTATCTTGATTTAGACTCGGTTCTGTGTCAGTTATATTTTTGTAGTTTTTTAAATGTGGTATCTGCGGATTCTAGATTGCTCACAATCGATTCAATTTCTCATTCAAGAACCACTGGCCTATCGACCGCAGCCGCTCTCTCAATCCGGTAACCCTGTGATGTCTTCGGTTGAATTCTTGGCTTGTGTTGTAAATTCCAAAGTCGCGCAAGCGGCAACCAAGGCTGCTGACGAGGACTTTGCAAAGACCGAGGATGAGGTAGCTTCTTACCTGACGTACCCTGTCAATTATTATGATCGGTCTGAGGAGAATGCTTTTTTAGGTGCCCCCACTGTTGCTGGAGTCGCACGCTGAGAACCTGCTAAGAGCGACTGAAAGCTTCTGAAGTCTGTAAAATTGGATCCCATTGTTTATGCAGATTTTTTAGCGTAATTTTTCCATGAAAGGAGGATACACACTTCTTTGTTGAATTTTGATTGATGAACTAGTTTTCAGAATTTGTAATACAGAGTGATGCAACTATTTCGAATACCTTCCACACACTGAAGTGCTCTACTTTCCACAGCATCATGTAGATTCAGGTTATACGTCGCGGCGCACGCTCCATATGAAGCGCTGCTAGTTTTAAACCACGCGGGGCCCTCTTTGGATCAAGCGCTACTAGCTTTAGACCACGCGGTGCACGCTCTGGATGAAGCGCTATTCGCTTTGAACCACGCGGGGTACGCTCTGCATAATACGCTGCTAGCTTTAAACCACGCCTGGCACGCTCTGGTTGAAAGGCTACTAGCTTTGAACCACACGGGACACGCTTCGGATGAAGCGCTGCTAGCTTTAGACCACGCGGCGCACACTCTGGATGAAGCGCTACTAGCTTTGAACCACGCGTGGCACGCTCTGAATGAAGCGCTATTGGTTTTTAACAACGCGGGGCACGCAAGCGATACTAGCTTTAAACCACGCGGGGCACTCTCTGAATGGAGCGCTATTGGTTTTTACAACGCGGAGCACGCTCTCGGTGAAGCGATACTAGCTTTAAGCCACGCGGCGATTGCTCTGCATGGAGCGTTACTAGCTTCGAACCACGCGGGGCACGCTCTGCATGGAGCGCTGTTGGCTTTTTACCACGCAGCGCACGTCCTAGATAAAGCGCTACTAGCTTTATTTCACGCGTGGCACGCTCTGGCAGAAAGGCTACTAGCTTTAAACCACGCGGGACACGCTCTGCGTGGAGCGCTATTAGTTTTTTGCAACGCGGGGCACGCTCTGGGTGAAGCGATACTAGCTCTAAACCAAGCGGCGAATGCTCTGCATGAAGCGTTACTAGCTTTAAACCACGCTGGGCACGCTCTGCATGGAGCGCTGTTGGTTTTTTACCACGCAGCGCACACCCTAGATAAAGCGCTGCTAGCTTCAAACCGCGCGCCGCACGCTCTGGATGAAGCCCTACTAGTTTTATCCACGCGGGGCACGCTTTGTATGAAGCGCCACTCCCAGCTCACAACGCGTCACACGCTTTGCATCAAGCGCAACTGGCTTATTACGACGTGGCTTACGCCGTCCCATGGAGCGCTCATGTCCTCATCAGCAACTCAGTTGGAAATCCAACCGGACGTCACCTCGAGCGGACCTCAGTCGCCCGGACAGCAACCTCGGTCGCCCGAGTAGATGCCCGATTTTCGCTCGGAGCGGAGAGACAGCGACGCTCGGGTTGCTGTCCGGGTCCGCTCCGAGCGGCCAAACGTCTGAGTGAGCCGAAACTACCTGATGAATATGCCAATAATGATCTGTTGATGTCTTGTCTTATAACCAAACGACGGTAGATAAAGAAGACTGTTGCCGTTGAGACGGGTGGAATAAAATGCAGAACCATCAAATACGGTGTCTGTTGCATGGCTTCACAATTCAGGCACAGCTTAGGTAAGTTATTGAGTTCTGAGAGCTGCGATACCTACGAAAGGATGGGGAATAAAGGACAAATACGGAAATTTCCCAGCCGCCCACATGCTCATACGAGTAGCAACACACAGCTCAGATTTTTCTGGAACCTTCTTTACGCATATTTTTTTGGTAAAACGGGTCATATTAGAGTGTGAAGTGCGTATAGAGAAGCGTGGAGCAAAACTATGCACGACAAAGCATATTTTACGGTTGTGCATTTTGTTCCCCCTGTTTAATCGGTGACAGCCGGTAAAGACACTAAGGTGTTCCAAGAAATTCAATGGATTTTCAAATCGTGAATTTTTCGCGGAATTGCGCAAACTTTTTCAATACTAGTGACCCTTCGGGTCCCTAGCACGTGGCAGCCACGTGAATTGAAGGTGCGTGCCCCTGGCATTGGTATAGCTGCGCATTTTGAAAAAACAAGCAGACAGACAAACACGACGTCAAAAGCATTTGTATTCTTAAATGTTCCCAATTCTTCAATCAACGTGCGTACATATATGGTGGCACGCAATGACGACACGTATCACTTGCACACCCGTACTTTCCGACGCTGCCCTCTGGCGCCGGTCATATCTCGCTTACACCCAAAATGCCTACGGTTTCAGAACTCTTAGCAGAGAGCGAGCTCTGTGAAACGAAGGTCCAACCTCGTTGTCGCCGGCTACCCTTCATGTAGCACTCGTTCGGCTTCGCCGAACGAAGAGCCAGCTTCGCCGACCCCCCTTCCTCTACGTGGTATTCGTTCGGCTCCGCCGAACCATGGGCCGGCTTCGCCAACTCTCCTCCCTCTACGTAGTATTTGTTCGGCTTCGCCGAACAATGGGCCGGCTTAGCCAACCCCTCCCCCTACGTAGAATTGGTTCGGCTCCGCCGAACGATGGGCCGGCTTTGCCGACCCCTCCCCCTCTACGTAGTATTCGTTCAGCTTCGCCGAGCGATGGGCCAGCTTTGCCGGGTACCCTCTACGTAGTATTCGTTCGGCTTCGACGAACTTTGGGCCGGCTTCGACGGCTACCCTCTACGTAGTAATGGTTCGGATCCGCCGAACGATGGGCCGGCTTCGCCAACCCTCCTCCCTCTACTTGGTATTCGCTCGGCATCGCCGAACAATGGTCCGGCTTCGCCACCCCTCCCTCTACGTAGTATTCGTTCGGCTTCGCCGGAAGATGGGCCGGCTTCGCCGGCTACCCTCTACGTAGTGTTTGTTCGGCTCCGCCGAACGATGAGCCGGCTTAGCCGACCCCACTACCTCTACTTAGTATTCGTTCAGCTTCGTCAAACCATGGGCCGGCTTCGCCAACCCTCCTCCCTCTACTTAGTATTCGTTCAGCTTCGCCGAACGATGGGCCGGCTTTGCCGGTCACCCTCCGTGGAGTAATCGTTCGGCTCCGCCATATGATGGGCCGGCTTCGCCGACCCCCTCCCTCTACATAGTATTCATTCGGCTTCGCCGAACGATAGGCCGGCTTCGACGGCTACCTTCTACGTAGTATTGGTTCGGCTCCGCTGAACGATGGGCCGGCTTCGCAGACCCCCCTACCCCTACGTGGTATTCGTTCGGCTTCTATGACCCCCTCCATCTACGTAGTATTCGTTCGGCTCAGCCGAACGATGGGCCGGTTTCGCCGACCCCCCTTCCTCTACGTGGTATTCGTTCGGCTCCGCCGAACGATGGGCTGGCTTCGCCGGCCACCCTACCCGTAGTATTGGTTCGGCTCCGCCGAACGTTGAGCCGGCTTCGCCGACCCCACTCCCTCTACTTAGTATTCGTTCAGCTTCGCCAAACCAAGGGCCGGCTTCACCGACCCTTCTCCCTCTACGTAGTATTCGTTCGGCTCCGCCGAACAATGGTCCGGCTTCGCCACCCCTCCCTGTACGTAGTATTCGTTCGGCTTCGCCGGAAGATGGGCCGGCTTCGCCAACCCTCCTCCCTCTACTTAGTACTCGTTCAGCTTCGCCGAACGATGGGCCGGCTTTGCCGGTCACCCTCCGTGGAGTAATCGTTCGGCTCCGCCATACGATGGGCCGGCTTCGCCGACCCCCTCCCTCTACATAGTATTCGTTCGGCTTCGCCGAACAATAGGCCGGCTTCGACGGCTACCCTCTACGTAATATTGGTTCGGCTCCGCTGAACGATGGGCCGGCTTCGCAGACCCCCTACCCCTACGTGGTATTCGTTCGGCGTCTATGACCCCCTCCATCTACGTAGTATTCGTTCAGCTCCGCCGAACGATGGGCCGGTTTCGCCGACCCCCCCTTCCTCTACGTGGTATTCGTTCGGCTCCGCCGAACGATGGGCTGGCTTCGCCGGCCACCCTACCCGTAGTGTTCGTTCGGCTTCGCCAAACCATGGGCCGGCTTCGCCAACCCTCTTCCCTCTACTTAGTATTCGTTCGGCTTCGCCGGCCGCCCTCTACGCAGTATTCGTTCGGCTTCGCCGAAAGATGGGCCGGCTTCGCCGGGCACCCTCTACGTAGTGTTCGTTCGGCTTCGCCGAACGATGGGCCGGCTTCGCCGGCTACCCTCTACGTAGTATTGGTTCGGCTCCGCCGAACGTTGAGCCGGCTTCGCCGACCCCACTCCCTCTACTTAGTATTCGTTCAGCTTCGCCAAACCAAGGGCCGGCTTTGCCGGCCACCCTCCGTGGAGTAATCGTTCGGCTCCGCCAAACGAAGGGCCGGCTTCGCCGACCCCCTCCCTCTACGTAGTATTCGTTCAGCTTCGCCGAACGATGAGCCGGCTTTGCCGGCCACCCTCCGTGGAGTAATCGTTCGGCTCCGCCAAATGACAGGCCGGCTTCGACAGCTACCCTCTACGTAGTATTGGTTCGGCTTCGACGAACTATAGGCCGGCTTCGACGGCTACCCTCTACGTAGTATTGGTTCGGATCCGCCGAACGATGGGCGGGCTTCTCCGGCTACCCTCTACGTAGAATTGGTTCGGCTCCGCCGAACGATGGGCCGGCTTTGCCGACCCCCCTCCCTCTACGCAGTATTCGTTCGGTATCGCTGAACGATGGGCCGGCTTCGCCGACCACCTCCCTTTACGAAGTATTCGTTCGGCTTCGCCGAACGATGGGGCGGCTTCGTCGACCCCCTCCCTCTACGTAGTATTAGTTCGGCTCCGCCGAAAGATGGGCCGGCTTCGCCGACCCCCCACCCTACCCGTAGTGTTCGCTCGGCTTCGCCGAACGATGAGCCGGCTTCGCCAACCCCCTCCCTCTACATAGTATCCGTTGAGCTTCGCCGAACGATGGGCCGGCTTCGCCGACCCCCCTCCCTCTACGTAGTATTCGTCCGACTTCGCCGAACAATGGGCCAGCCTCGCCGACCAATCTCCGGGTAGTATTGGTTCGGCTTCGCCGAACGATGGGCCGGCTTCGCAGACCCCCCACCCTACCCGTAGTGGGCCGACATCGCCGACCCCCCGACCCTAACCGTAGTGCTCGATCGGCTTCGCCGAACGACGAGCCGGCCTCGCCGGCCACCCTCCCTCTACCTGGTGTTCGTTGGGCATCGCCGAGCGATGGGCCGGCTTCGCCGGCTACCCTCTACGCGTGACAAAAAATATCAGAAATCGTCTACTCAACACATTAGCGGTTGTCGGCTACACAAAATCTTGAGATGTGGACAACGGAAGGCCGGAAACGCGGCTTCAGTTTGCCGAACAGCCTCGCTTTTCAGCAGTACCGAACCCCCCTACGGAGGCAGGACAACGTTTGGGTGAAAAACCAACTGATGAATAAACTGAAGAGCAAAAAACCAAACAAAGAAAACGAATAAGAAAACCAATCAACTTTTCACCGCCTTGCTCTTGTTCTTCTTCAAGGGAGCTCATGTGAAAGAACTTCAGCAAGAAAATGTGCTATTACTTTGAAAACACTGTTCGTTGTATTGTTTCTATTATATATTTTTTGTTCGAAAAAAACTATTTTTGCTCTGAAAATTTTATAGCGACCTTGGAAAAAAAATGTTTCTAAAAATTTTGTCTTCATAAAATAAACGACGCAAAAATTCTAAATAGTGCGTATGGATTTTTCGAATAAAAATCTGCGAGTTTTATATTTTTTTGAAAATGGCTTTGTTTTTGTTTTGTCCTGTTCGGTTTGTTGTTTTGTTTTTATTTATGTTTCCTGTTTGTGATTTAATGCTTCTTCTGTTGTGTTCTGTTCCGCTTTATTTTGTCGCTTTGTTTGGTTGTGTTTTTTGCTATGGTTGAAAGAAAACAGTTGCGAACGAAAAGCAAAACTACTCAGGACAACGGACAACATGAAAAAAAAACTAAACTAAACAACAAAGACACCACGTCTGATATTTGGAACGTGAACAGCTATCGTCCATCACTGGATGAGGGATCGCCGCGACGCTGCTTGGCGGGAAAAATGGCACGATCAATAGCCACTCTCCCTTCGTTTTCCCGCGCGCAATTTTTCCCGCCAAGCAGCGTCGCGGCGATCCCTCATCCAGTGATGGACGATACATAACAAATACGGAAACGAGAGAAAAACGATTTGAAACAGAAATAAGCAAGCAAAAAACACAGCCAAACAAAGCGGCAAATTAAAGCGGAACAGAACACAGGAGAAGAAGCATTAAATCACAAACAGGAAACATAAATAAAGACAAAACAACAAACCGAACAGGACAAAGCAAAAACAAAGCCATTTTTTTCAAAAAAATATAAAACTCGCGGATTTTCTTTCGAAAAATTCGTATGCACCATTTAGAATTTTTGTGTCGTTGAATTTTTTTATGAAGACAAAATTTTTAAAAGAATTTTTTTCTCCAAGGTCGAAATAAAATTTTCAGAGCAAAAATAGTTTTTTTTTCGAAAAAAAAAGATAATAAAAACAATACAACGAACAGTAGATCTAAAAGCACAGAAACAAAACTAAACCGTAAACAAAGAAGAAAAAGGGGAAGCAAACCGGAGGGAAATAAAAGAAAAATTTCAGCGATCAGCTGAGATGATGACTGTGCGGAACAGCGCCGCACAGTCCAGGAGCCACAGGCTGAGCTGTTTACGCATGCTCTCGCCGTCTGCGCCCTCTTCCCTCACCCCGTTCCCTCATAATTACCCTCCGTCTGACACAGCCCCTCCGCACACTTTTGATAACTATTTTCTTGAAGCGTGTTCCTTTTCACTTTATATTTCTATGATTTTCACTTTTGTGATTGCCAGATCTACGATTCCATGGGTGCTATGTGGGAAGGGGGGGGGGCACTATGGTGCGATGGACTTGGCCACGCCCATTTCACTGTGCCGCACTAAATTTGAGCACCTACCCGGGGTTTCCCTCCCTTGCCAAAATCAGGAGAATCATTGCGGCACGGAAAAGTGGGCGTGGCCAAGTGCGATACAACAGTGCCCCCCCCCCTTCCCACATAGCACCATTCCATGGGTATGGCACAACAACCGACTATATCGAGAACCCTGCCTTTGAAATCCGAATTCTATTAAAAATCGGTGTTTCGTTTGTTTGGTTTTACTCTAGAATATGAAAATACTTTACAGTTTCTGTTATTGCATGGAATGGCTAGCTAATTCGTTGTCCAAAATTTTTGATAGAATTTACCGTTTTTACCAGATTCACCGAAAAAATTTCTCGGTAAAATATTTCGATAAAAAAATTAAGCGCACACTCCTGGTAGGAACCACGCGCAATTCGCGTTATGCACTCGTTTCCTTCACTCCCGTCCTCTCTATTTTCGGCATGGATCCTAAAGAGACTTGGCGTTCGCTATTGAAGGTTGGCGCAAACCATATCTGTCTGTCCTCTAGGTTCCGGCCAAGCCCGGTTCCCCCTGTGAGCTTTGTTTCAGAGACTGACTGAAAAGTTTGCACACCCAATTGTTAACGATACAATTTCAGCACTCGAGCTCAAAATCATCCATTCTCACGAAGAAGGAATGACTATTACAAATCTCAAGCAGAGGAGCATGAGGTGAGTACTGTTTGATAGTGAATATTGAACAGTATGGAGACTTCTGAGCATTGATTTTTCAAGCAATCTTTTTTTTCACTATTAAAAGAGCGAAGCTCACTGAAATTCACGTGATCGTCCTGTGTGAAAGTTATAGTAAGAGCAGGAGGACAGACGTTTAAGAACTCACTGTCAAAATACCCACGATTCTCAGACAGAGCCTCACGTCATGCAATGTTGTCTCCTCTTGTAACCATGTGCCGTCCATATAGTCAACTTTCACGAGTTGCTATCTCCTCATCTTACCAACCAGCGCCTCCAACTATCGCGCTAAAAAAGACCAACATCATCCGCTGTTACGGACAGCAGCTGGGCCCGTAGCAAACCCCCCCCCCCCCCCCCCGCCACCACCACATAATGATGGCAGCCGAACTGGGGTGCGTTCCAAGAACATTCCCATGGCAAAACGCGTCCATGGTAACGTGGCCACGGCCACGTGGGAGCAATTTTCAGTTATAATTCGCATCCAAGGAAAGCAAAGTTGTCCATGGAAAGGTTGTTTTTCCTCCCACGGCGTCGTGGGAATGTTCTTGGAACGCACCCCTGAGGTACATCGTGTCCAGATGCCACCCAATGTCGCCAACCCGGAGCGACCTTTCTCAACAGGATAATTCTATTTGCAAAATCAGTCAAATGATGGAGCCGAACCAAGGACGCTGGTCGCGTCGACAGCGCGCACAGCAACTGCACCACGCGGCAATGTTAGAGGCTGCATTCTCGGTATTGGCAGGGGTGTGAGATAAACAAAACAGTCAACAGGAATCTATTCTAGGCAAATCGTTCCCTTTAGGTCTGCAGTCTATTCTACTAAGTTCATTACAAACTATGCCCGGATATTTCTGCCTACACGTTTTCAGCAGTTGCACAAGAACAAATTTCCGAATTTGCAAAGAAATTCATGGTTTCTGTTTTTTTTTCTTCCTGAAAAGTCCGCAGACTAATTGAAACGTGACCAGAGTGATTTTTGACGTTGAAAATTATCCTTTTTCTCCCTTTCTATACTTACCTTCTTTACAGCTAGGCAGATGACGTTCTAGTTCCAGAATTATACCTATTTTGACAGGGCTTATGAATTTTTTCCGAGAACCATGTTTGTACATGATCACTCTGCTATTCGCTTAACGAACCCCGATCTTGATTGGAGTTATAAATAGAAGGAAATCTTGATGTTTTTGTTTTTGAATATTTCAGGTTTTCGAGTGCGATTCCCTTTTTAGAGGCAGAGAAACCGTTCAAAAGTTATCACGAGAACTTCGCCTGTACACAACAATTTTGATGATAACTCAGCTATATTTCAAAAACGCGTGGTGTAGGCCTGTCCTTCCTTGTTTCAAGGACAAAACAAATTTTCGAGGTTCAGCGGACTTTATCAGACTTTATCGAAATTTCCTTTTTTTTTTCGAGACAATCTTCCAGATTTTTATCTGCTCATAATCATTACTCCCATGTGCTTTTGTTTTTTTTTCAGAATATTTATCATCATCACCTTTAAATCTGCTGATATGCTTGACCGCTGCTACCGTTTCCTCCTTTCCTTGCTGTTCAGGTTTTCTTCTTCACCTTTTTTTCATAAGCACTGCACGCACTGTGTCTTACGGTATGTTAGTATATTAAAGAATTTTTTTGGGGGAGGGAGGGCTATCGAAAGCGAGTTTCCGAAATATCTCTTAGCGGTCGCGCAAAAATAGTCATGAAAACATTCAACAAAATTGGTCAGCTTTCTAGAGAAAATGCTTCGTCAAATTCTACATCAAACTATTTTCGTGACTTTGTCAGGGAAACTCACTGAATTGAACGGGAGGGGGCTGTTCTGTCCAGGTTGTCAATAGCGCGCGCGCAGTGGCCGCCGTAAACTTGTGACAGCCGGCTGCAGGTATACTGCAGTTTAGAAAAACTCGTCATTTCCAATGGTTCTTAGCGGGAAAAGCAGGGATTTGCTCGTCTTACCCTCGGGGAGGTCAGTTTCGAGCGTTTCAGCACTGACTGCCTACTGATAAGTTATCAAATAACACTGATAAAGCTAAAATTGGTTGTATTAGAAAATTTTCAGCGGGAAAAGTAGGGATTAGCCCATCTTGCGCTCAGTAAACTCAATTTCAAGCGTTCCTGCATGGGTCGCTCATTGATAAGTTATCAAATAACACTGATAAGGGTAAAACTCGTTGTATTGGCTCAGTTTCAGCGGGAAAAGCAGGGATTAGCCCATCTTGCGCTCAGGAAACTCAACTTCAAGCGTTCCTGCATGGGTCGCTCATTGATAAGTTATCAAATAACACTGATAAGGTTAAAACTGGTTGTCTTGAATCATTCTCAGCGGGAAAAGCAGGGATTCGCTCATTTTACCCTCACGAAAGTCAAGTTTGAGCATTTCATCACTGATCATTCACTGATGAGTTTCAACCTTATCAGTGCTATTTGATAACCTATCAGTGAGTGATCAGTGATGAAATGCTTAAAAATAACTATCCTTAGGGTAAGACAAGCAAATCCCTGCTTTTCCCGCTGAAACTGATCCAGTTTTACCCTTATCAGTGTCATTTGATAACTTTTCAATGAGCGACCCATGCAGGAACGCTTGAAATTGAGTTTCCTGAGCGCAAGATGGGCAAATCCCTACTTTTCCAGCTGAGAAATTTCTAATACAATCAATTTTAGCTTTATCAGTGCTGTTTGATAACTTATCAGTAAGCAGTCAGTGCTGCAACGCTCGACATTGAACTCCACGATTGTAAGACGAGCAAATTCCTGCTTTTCCCGCTAAAAACCATTGAAAATGACGAGTTTTCCCAAGCTACAGTATACTTGCAGCCGGCTGTCACAAGTTTACGGCGGCCACTGCGCGCGCGCTATTGACAACCTGGACAGAACAGCACCCACCCGAATTGAACATGCAGTAAAGACACTCCACGTACAGTTTTTTATTGAAAAAAGGAACCAGCCTGAGGGCCCAGAAACAGCATCGATGAGGAAAATATGAAGGGAAAACAGCGCCTGCGAAAAATCAACAGCTGATGAGAGGAGCCATTGATTTTGCCGTCTTGAGAGACGGCCAACAGCAGTGCAGGAATGATCGGCACTCATTGAAGCGTTCACCGATGTTGTAGGTTTTAAAATGATTTTTCCTCCAAGAATTACCATATGTTGGAGTAGATTATCATTTCAATGCCCAATTCACAGCCATTGCGGGGAATTTTCGCATGCTCAGCGCAAAACTCAGGGGCGGTAGTAATTTGGCTTAATATGCAACTTAGATCTTTAATTTGAGTTGCATCTTATCTTTAATCTTAAACAAACTCAAACATGCTGGTTGTGACCTGGGAATCCCCTCATAGAAATGCCAACTCTTAATGAGCAACTCTGTTCCAAATCAGCGACACTTCATCATCAAATTTATGGATGACACTGATTGGAAACATCAGCGACAGGTGGCTGTCGCTGATTGCAGGGTGGCCAGAGCACAAGAAACAGCAGGTGGTGGGGGAGACACAAAGATTTCAATTGGACATGAGCAAAATGTCCTCCGAGTACATTTAAAACTCCCGTTCAAATTTTAAGACGGAGGTAAACCAAGACAGTTAGAGGTGAAATAAGACCATTTCCTTTTGAGTTAAACATAGGTTATCAGTTTTCGATTACAATACCGGAGCTATAGTTTGTTAAAACGAAGGAAATTGAATAAATTGGTGAAAAAGGGAATTTTGTTGCACATTCAGTTTTCTCTTCAATTTTCGAAAACCTAGGCGTATTCAAGGTCCAAATCGCCAATTATGGATAGGGCTTGCGACCACTTTTTCCCCGGAATCGCTTTGCTTTTGAGGTGAACTCCGTTTGCAATCAATTCACTGAAACGTCGCGAGCGCCGGACCTGCGGCAAGAATCAACGCGCGCGCCACACGCGCGCGCCACACCTGCGATGAAGCGTTTCGTATAAATTGCACAAGTAATCGAGAAGCATTTTCTATACTTTTTTTTTCCCTGAACTGAACGGCTACGGGGCGAAATTCACCAGACGAGAATTTTTGGACTTTTTCTGAATCTTTCAGCTGATGTGCTAGGAAATCATTGTGAAAAGAAGACATTTCTAGTGCCAATAGGTATCTTCATATCGTCCTATATGTACTTAATTTATCAAGGGAGCATACGTATCGATTCCGTAATGCATTACATTCAAAACTCAAAGTTTGGAATCGGTGGGCCGCCGTCGCCGTTTTAGCAGATCTATTGCAGGTAAAGAAATCTGCTTCAATAACAAAAATTGCTCTAGCAAAGTTGGCTTCAAATTTGCGTAACATATTAAACAATCCTTTTTCTTAGAAATTTGGGAAAAATTCAAATCAAGAAACTAACAAGAATTTGACTGTTTTTTTTTGCCCCAAGTAGGGCTGCCCTTTTTTCAAAAGGTGGCTACTGTAATTTGACTTTCTAAAATTGAACAGGACGCAACATTTCAATAATAAGCAAGCAAAAAAATCCTATTGGATCTCTGTATTATTCAAAAAATTATCGAAATTTCGGCTTTTATAATCGGATAAAACTTTGAGCAACCTTGGAATAAAACATATATAAGTCTGATTTTCGAAATTAATCATCAATTCAAAAAAAATCCAGCAGACTTATTCGGAGCCATCATTCACCAAAAAGATCTGGAAAGAATAAATCCGGAGAAGCAGTTGATTCGAAAATTCTTTGAGGTTGTACAAATCGTTGATTCAAAATCTACGAATGCTCTTTTTAGGTGAGCGAGCTCCCATTCCGCTAATACAGGCAGCGAATCGAACCCCGGCTGTGTAGTTGCCATGCATTGCCTTCATTGGTGAATAATCTCATCCTCTTTATCAGCGAGAGACTGTTGGGCGCAATGGCGCAGTGCAATGTCGGGCTGCTCCCGTAACATAGAATGGATAGGAGTGGTTCGCAGGCTCTCAACTCTGCTAGTTTTGCCAACAACCTGACATGTGCTCATTTACATTGCAATGGTTCTTTATTTGGACAGCAACTACCTCCACATTAATGGAAGATGCTCATCACTCTTAATTCTGACTTAAGGCCAAATTACTACCGCCCCAGAATTTCACTTTAACCTCAACGGAGATGGTCAAACATCATCAGCAAAGATCAAAGAATCGTGTTCTTCTCACCGCGCCGCCACCACCTCGGTCATGCACGACCCATGACTTGGCTCCTTCCTTACGCGTCTCGCCAAAATGCGCGCTATTTCCACTTTCCACTCTCAGCTCGTGGCTCCCTTTCAGACCTCAGGTCCATGGCTGCGTGCCGAGGTGGGTGCTATTCGGCTGCGAGCGAAGTCACCACCTCAGCACCCACACGTGCATTACGATAGGGTGGCCACCACCTATTTAGCTTGCGATATGAGCCACCACCTCGCGCCGAGGAGGCAGCCATGAGCTCTCACCTTTCGAGGGGATTGCTACGGGCCCTGATGACTACGAGATAGATGCGTGTTCCGAACACTTGGAAAACGTTATCCGCAACGAGAAGTCCTTCTACAAGTTTGTGGTTGTAGATTTGAACGATAGGATTGGATAGGCTACCGAAGGGGAGCGCAGAACGGGAAAGATCGGGATCGGCAACCGGAACCATGGCCTCGCTGGTCTCATGTCATAAGCATGTTTCTTCGATGGAAATGCTAACCTAGAAGAGGGTACATGGACTCTGGACGTGGGAATCATCTAAGGCACGAATCACGCTGAGATCGATCACATACCGACCAAAAAATGTTTATGAAACGATGGAAAAGATACCCTTCCTTAGCTGTATTGGAGCCGAATTATTGAAGCTGTTGAGAAATCTTAATGGAGATTTTATCAATCACAAGTTCTGTGGAACAAAAATAGAAACCAAAGACTAATATGTTCAGTTGAAAATTATGCGTTCGAAAAAGTAAAAAAAAGAAACAAAACATTGATGTTTCCGCAACCGAATATTACCTGATACATTCTGATGACCATTCATTGATAAGTTTACGCTTTTCACGATTTCTGGAAAATTTCCATTGTTTATAACGCTAACTAAGTTCTGCATTTCAGTGTTCAAAATTCTGAGAAAATTAATCATGATATCTGCGTGTTAAACTAGCCCTAGGATATGAAGTGTGTTGGAAATTGAAGGTTTGAATTCAATCAAACGGAAGCCATCCATTCAGGAAATGAGAGCAGTCTAAATCCTTCCTTGTCCTCGGAAATGTTTGTGTGACGTTACAGAGTGATAGTGCGTCGCTGGATGAAGTGTTGTTCTCACTGGAGAGGGATCTATTGGAGGACGAAGGACTGCTACGGACAACTCGAACACCAGACGTTATAGCCCCGCCCACCGAACCACCTGGAGCCAGACGGGTACTCATGTGGGTTATGATGACTTCCGTTGTTTTTCGTTCTCAGACTGTTCTAAGGTTTATTTCAAGTTGTTCGCTAACGATGAGAAGTCTGATTAGGAGCTAACGAAGTGTAACATAGTGAACTGCGCAATTTAGCTGCGTACTCCGGACGTCAGTCAGTAATCGCATAACGCTGCCCTCAAGAGTAAAGTCGCTTTCCTCTCGGAAGAAAAAACGGATTAAAGCCTGAATCGAGTTGGAGTTCGGACAGAAAATTAGGGAGTCGGAGCTTCGGAATTGGGTGGTGCCGCTAGGAAGATCTGCTAAAAAAGGTATTTGATCTCGTTGTTGCTATTGAAGAGGTCAATTCGTTTCTTACGGATCTCTTGATAGCCTGTTTTTCTTTGAAGTGTGAGGATCTGTATAGGGGTTGGGAAGGGGTTTCTGCTTGGGCTTACCGCAATCAGCCAATCGCCAGCAACCAATGGATGCATACGTCTGTTCAGCTTTCGCCGCCCCTCTTTGAGCTATGAGAATCCAGCTCCTCGGTCTCATTGTTTCCTCCAGCAATGTCCCTCCTCACCCGGTTGATAGTGTCGTTTTTTTGGCGCTTGGCTCCTGTATGGTTGTGATTTTCACACTCTCATTCTCAATTCCCGTTCCCTTACTCCCTCAGTGCCAAAAGTCGGAGGCAGAAAAGATTTTTTTCCCACGATGGGCTTGACTAAAGACCTCAGATGGCTGTCAACCTCTTCGGAATAATAATAATAATAGGGAGGAAAGCAGAGTTCTGTTCACTGGTCTGTGATCAAGTCTGTCTATCGATGTTATTATACTTTTTTTTAATAGTGTAGCGATTGAGATTGTGAAGAAGGCCTTCATTGTTTTCCTGTTTCCCTCATTTTCGTTTTCTTATTTCACCTGACTTTGTGAACACAATTGCAGTGCTGCGAATTTCGGCCTTTTTCATAACAGATGTGCACCTTCCTGGCAATTTTTTTAATCTACCAATATATGAGGTGCCTTTAACTGTTTTGTAGCAACCAATATAGTGTGGTAGACGAGCTTCCGTAACCACATGACTGAACGAACTCAATGTTTTTATTTCATAAATTCTTTCTCTTATCAGAAATCTATTTGATGGAGTACCGATTTTAGGACTGAATGTTTGCCCTTGAGTAGAATGAAATCAGCTCGCAATCGCTGCCAGTAAGATAAACATCTCTGTGATGAAGGCCTTTTCGGCTTACAAGGGAAGTATAAAAAGCGTAGGTCGCATCTGCGAAAACGACTAGTATGGTTAGTATCTGTTCTGGCTCAATAGTAAAAATGCGCAGTATCCCGCCCCGAGCCACAGGTTCAAAAAAGTTTTGAGCATTTTTTGACCCTCGCGAAGAGGCATTTTCTGAGCCCATCAGGCATTTTTTCAGGAGTTTCAAAAAATTTTCTCGGATTTAGCTCAAAAGTTGTATCTAAGGGTAATCTGTGGTGGCGAATACGAATCTGGAGTCCATTTGTCGAAATTTTTAGGTTTATTGTAGGTTACGGTAGGTAACATGTCGCTTAGGGGTCAAAACCCACCTTAGTATTTCGAAAATCGACAAACGGACGTTAAATTCGTATTCTCTACCCCGAATACCCCCGTATACAAATTTTGAGTAAAATCTGAGATTTTTACCAAACTACCGTATACCCACCGTAATCTACCGTAATCTACAAAAGATCGATAAACGGTCTCCAGATTCGTGTTTAGCACTCCTCAGAGAACGATTTTGAGACATATCTATCGTAGAAAACCGGAAATCTCGAAAGTGGCGTTTTTTCCTCGAAATTTTCCCCGGTTGGGAAGCTTCAAACGAAATTAGCCGAAAACATTGGAAAATCGACTAATTAACCACAGATTCGTGATCAGCGCCCCGAAAAACCACCCTGGAAGAATTTTAAGTCAAATCTGGACAATTTTTCTAAAACGCTTTCAGAGCCCTCAATTGGTAGAAATAAACGCCCAACCGAAAATCCGTACAAGTCCAAAACGCTGTTAGTCTGGACAAAGTACGGAAAATGTGGCTTCACCCAAACTTTGCTCAGGGGGGAGTTTTTGACGCTGAACACATTTATGAGGTCCGCTTCCGGATTTTCCGAAGACTAACGCGCTTTTTGGAAGGTACAAAAAGCACAAAAAATGACCTTTTTAAGCCTGTAACTTCTTGGAACCTCCGGCTCGCGGCGGGATACTGCGCAGTTTCACTATTGAGCCACAAGAGATACTAACGACACTAGTCGTTTTGGCAGATCCGACCTACGCGTTGTATACTTCCCTTGTTAGTCCAATGTGAGCAAAGGAGTACTTCGCGAGGACGCGCGTGGTACTATTAGGCACGTACTATTAGCGCGAGTTGTCTGTCACCGAACATAGATTTCAAAAAGTTACAAACTTGAAACGGCTAGTTGGTTCCCAAAACTCTAACTTTCCACCATCCGGACATCGGTGGTTATTCAGGATGTTAAAGGCAGCGTTCGCGATAATCTTCGATTCCGAGATTAATCGCTAAATCGAATGTCAGGCTCTCGCGTAGAACTGAAGTGACGAAGAAATCGAGAAAATTGCCCCAGGAAGACACGAAATGCTGTACTCTCACTTCGCCTCTTTACTCTCACTGGAACTGTTCGCAGTGACAAAGGAATTTTTTGTGGAGCCGTCTTTTGCAATTCTCTTCCATAACTTGCTCCGTTCCTTCCTTCGGGCCCTAAATAAAACTGTTTTGTCTAGTATGTGCTTCCATGTTCGATCAGTCCCACTTTTCACCGGTGACATCCATCGTAAAGTTGTTCATCCAACCGGGCAACTAGTCCAGGTCAGAGAATAATGACACTAAAATAAGACGTTTTCGTGCGTTTCTTCGTAATTATGGTAACACTTGGTGGTCAACGCACTGTTTTGAGTGGAAGACTCGAAGACGAAATTCATCGTGGACACTGCCTTTAGCTCTAGGATCCCCTCCATTCAGGTTAGAAATTGTACAAATGTGGTTGTTCGGAGAATGACTAGAAGACCGCGACGAGCTAGAATGCAGTACCGAGCAAATTTTTGCAAAAACGGGGTATTGCGGCGTTTTCTGCGCGGAAAAGCGCCACATTTCTATAATTCACTTAAAATTTGAAATCTTGAAATTTCAAGGTTGTTTTTGTGATCCTCTTAGTGAGGCAAATGCAATGGTATGTGGGAAAATTCTTCGTGATTCCGACATTTTGTAAGAAAACTTGTATTACTTTCTAGAATCGCCATGGATCACAAGCCGAGCTGTAACAGATTTCGGCTGCCATGACAGCCTGACCAGTTCATAATGAGGGATTCTGAGGTGAAATTATGCTATGCTCGATAACTTTCCTGACCTAAATAACTCATTGTTCTGTAACTCCAATGTATAGGTCCCATTGAAAGCAATTTAAAAATGACCCTAAATTTGAAATCGGACGGCTTGCAATCAAGCTAAAGCGATGTGAGGCTCTGTGCGCTCACAAAACGCCACAAAACTCTGTTTCTGCTGAAAATCTGCACGATAACTTTCGTATGTAAACCAAACTCCTTTAGAATAGTATTAGTCTCCCATTATTTGAGCAAGATACTGATGCGAGAAAGGCTCAGCTTTCACCAATCTGACTCTTTGCTGGGCTGACATAAGCGCTAGGTAAGGTTTGTATTTATGAGCATATGTTCTTCTACATAAAGCCTAGTTTGCTCGGATGAGTCCGGGCGGAGTAAGCAGCGGACCGGTCGGTCATGGCAAAACATAACAAAGATAAGGAGATTTCGTCAAGTTCAGCCCTATAAGATTTACATCGACCGGCTCAAAATGAGAAAGCTAGGCTATATCTAGACGACCATATACTCAGAAATTTGTGGGGAAGTTCCCGAGGACAATAGACCTGACTCAGAAATTTGTGGGGAAGTTCCCGAGGACAATAGACCTGATTTCGTCGTTATCACTCGGCCGAGGGGAGAGGAGCGAGTCGTCCCCCCGGAGGGGGACGTCTCGCCCCTCTCCCCTCGAATTATACACAACGATAAGGCGTTCGAAACCGTCAACTCGGGGGGAGAACAAGAGAAGTTCGCTTCACGGTTGTTCCCATGGCCTCCCCCCGAACATGATGAACGCGAAAACAAAGCCGCAGCGTATACGATGATGCAGACGGGCTAGTCGCGAGTTGGTCTCACTTCGCAGGTTTAGATGGTAGATCTGCCACTCAAGGACTGCGTAAGGCATCTCTGTCTGGATTTCAGAGGAGCTAATGAGCTTCTCTGTAATCAGAGGTGAATATTTTTGAACCGATCGCAGTTTTTTAGACTGTCGAAAACAGCGAGTTTTAGCAAGCTGATTTTTGATCAATCATTGAACAATGGGAAGATCTACAGTCGAAGGTCGCGGAAAGACCTGCAGTCGGGAGAACAAGAGAACTCCTGCTGTGGGAACTTCCCCCATTGCTCTGCTGTCGAGACGTCCCCTTCGCCTCCCCCCAATTCGGGGGAAGTTCCCCAGTTGTTTCGAGGGAAGTTCTGCTGTCGTTCTCGGGAACTTCCCCACGAATATCTGAGTACGTAGTTTACTACGATCCCCATACTCTTACAAGGGAGGCTTCGCACCTTAAAGGCACAGTCCAACCTCAGAATCGTTTTTCTGCCTATCTCGATAACGGTCCCACGCTGATTACAATGATGTATCTAGAATCGTAAACGACAATTTGGGAACGGAGTTATGGCCCCCCAAAAATTGAGCTACGGAAGCAGGGTGGACGAGTTGTTCTAGGCTCGTAACTTCCGTCATTTGCAAACGATGTATGCGAACCGACCTGAATAAAGAGAGAGGCTGAGAATGAAGGGAAGAACGGGGCTACTGGTCGGAAACCATCCGCTGTTGAGCTCGAAATATGGCAGAAGGGGCGTGCCCAATTGGCTTCCTGGTATGGGCGCCCTTGGGTGGCTTCCCCCTGTATCTCGTTTATTCGGAGGAACTTAGAGCTCGCTTTTGGCAGGGGCTATATAGGGTGAGCCTACTTCACAATTATGTGGAAATCTCATATTTCGTCCCTGAGCTTGGACTGTGCCTTTAAGGTGACGATTTGCAAAACCATGTTGTCGTTGCTGTAGCTCTGTGACAGTACGTAAATGACCCGTACTTGAAATTGGCTAAATGGCTGCGGGGAATTCCAAAAATGGAATTTTCATTGCTTCACAAAAAGTGAAGGGTACCTGTCCGTAAGGGAATTTTTGGGAAGTTCAGAGAAAAATTTCCGATTCGGCTCAGAACTTTCAACTGGGGGTAATTTAGGGCGCTGAACCCGAATCTGTGGTCTATTCCTCACCAGACTTAGGGTTACTGTGGGTTACGGTAGGCATAATGCTTTTTATCTGGTGTTACTTACCTTGGAAGTTCGAAAATCGAAGAATGGTCCTTGAATTCGTGTTTAGCGTTCCAAATAACACCCACAGTGAAATGTTGAGTCAAATCTGAGACATTGACCGAGCTACCGTATAACCACCGTAACCTACCGTAATTTATCCAAAATCGATAAACGAATTGCAGATTCGTGTTAGGCAGCCCGAATTACCCCTATGTACAAGTTTTGAGGCGATTTGATCGTATGTAGCATTCTTGAAATCGTCAAAAGTCGCGTTAGGGCAGCGAAAATTCCCCAATTTTGAAGCTTGCGACCGAATCAGATGGAATTTTTTCTAAATAATGGCAAATGGGCCTTAGATTCATAATCAGCACCCGAACCAACATCTAGAATCAAGTTTTAAGCTTAATCCGAGGCAATTTTTAACGCGTTAAAAATTGTCATTCGTGTACCCCTTTTCTCTTGGCAAAGCTATGGAAATGCCCACTTTTGGAAATCACTTGTAAACCTCTGAGGCATTTAGCCGATGTGGAATATTGGAGCATTGTCCTCCCCCTAGAACATATTAATGTTGCATCTCGAAACTCCATTTAATGTGAGCATCCGTCCCTTGTTAGTGAGTGAAATCCTAGGAGTCGAAGCTTTCACAGGTTTCCATAACTTCACATCAAATCATTACTTGTTTCACACGCTTTTTTGTTCTTAACTACAATCCTAAGAGATTTTTTTGTGTAGCAGTTGTCATCTTCTTGAGAACATCAATTTCAATTCATCCATGGCAACATTTTTCTCAGCATCGGCAAGTGCATAGGGATTTCCACCAACAAAGGAGTGGCTTCTGGATCCGCTGTAGCGCTGCCGTTGGCACTGAGGAGCCCAAATGCTATGCAGATGATGACTTCCCCCGTCGAAGTACATGCGAAGTCGTGCCGTTTCTCACGACTTCAGCCGATCGTCCCGTTCATCCCCCTTCCTTTGTGCCCCGAATCGAACGCGCTTTCCCCGCAGCAGCGCCCGTGTTTTCGACTCGAAACTTTTCAATTCTTGCAAAGAATCAGCTAACTCAATTTGGTCTTATCGCCTGCAGTTTTCCACAATTGCTCTTCTGCCGACTTCGGCTGTGGATGCCGTCATCAATACCGCCCCTCCTGCTTTTTTCAAGTCCCACCCACATCAACGACAATATTTATCACAGTCGTCTAGATCGTCATCGAGCTACATCCCTTCCTCTCGATTACTTGATTTTTCAGCAGTTCTCTAAACCATCACCATTTTCTAGATTCCATCATTCAGAAGAGATTTTTTTCACAAAGTTTTCAACATTTAGACTCATTTAGAATTTATAGGCTCAGATTGCACTACCAAATTAGAATTTTCCATTTCTCACAGTGACCCTCTACATGCAGGGGGAATAATTGAAACGGAATACTGTTTAAAGGCAGTGTTCACGATGCAAAAGTTGCCCCTTTTTTGGCAGTAAGATTTGGGTCTCTTTATAAAGAATAAGAACGGAAGTGCGGCGGAAAACGGCCAGGAAGTGGGTGAAATCTCGTCGACCAGCCAACTCATTGGATCACCACTCCCACGTCATATAACAGTTGTCCTGATCTTACTTCACCAGAGGAACAGGCATTGCTTTTTTGAATATACCTTATCACGAAAGGTTTTAACATTCCAGCATGTGCATTAGACCATTTTATTTTTCAAGAGTTTTTGGTACGAGAAGGAGAAAACAAAGTCTTTTACCTAAGATTTTTGAAGCCCAGTTGCCATCAATTGCCGACTTCAGGTTTGACGTTTTGTCTGCAGCCTCCCGAAACAAACCAAAAGGCATAATCAAATATTTCGCATTTTTTTTTTGCTCCGATTTTTGAGAGTTCTGTGGGGACTTTCCCCTATCAACGTCGACGTACAAGGGAAGTGTTTATGGCGGTAAACGCATCTGCAAAAACGACTTTTACTGTTAGTGTCTGTTAGGCCTCCATAGTAAAACTGCGAAGTATCCCGCCCCGAGCTGCAGGTTCCAAGAAGTTACAAGATCAACACGGTCGTTTTTTGTGCTTTACGTAAATTCGAAAACGCGCGTTAGTCTTCGGAAACTCTGGGAACGGGCCTTATAATTGTGTTCAGCGCCCAAAACTACACCCCTGAGCAAAGTTAGAGTGAAGGCACATATTCCAAACATCTACTAGGAGCCATGCGACTTCAGAAACGTAGTTATCTCAACAACTTTCTCGAGCGTGTCTGCTGCCTTTAACGTTCGTTCGTTTTTTTTCAATTGCTAAGGTAAGTTTTCCAAAATTAATGCCATGGTACCTGCCGTAACCTAGGGTAAACCTCAGAATTCTGATAAACGGACTCCAGATCCGTGTCCACCCTAGATTACCCCTACCTACAAACTCTGAGCAAAATCTGAGAAATTTTTTTTGAAACACCTAAAAAATGCCTGTTGGATGCCTTTTCGCGAAGCTTGATAAAGCTTATAACTTCGTGGAACCTGCAGTTCGGGGCGGAATACTGCGCAGTTCTATACTATTGAGCCACAAAAGATGCTAACAATACTAGTTGTTTTCGCAGATGCGTTTACCACTAAAAATACTTTCCTTGTTAGTGGACACACCTACTTAAGATCTTCGGTAACTAAAATACGGTTTTTATCGTGAGAACTGCCTTTAAAGGCCCAGTACACCCTCAGACATGAATTTTGTGATTTTAATTCGATTGTGTAGTAGACCCCTCCTATATAATACGTGTCAAGTGCGAGATCTCAATTCCTTCAAATATGCGAGATATAGGCGACCACCACAGGCCCGACCTCCTTCGCTCAACACCACGGGCCACACCCCCTGCCAGATTTCCGAACTCGATAGCAGCTAGATGGATGGATGAATTCTCATCAATTTGTCCTTCTTCTGTCCATTGCCCGGCTATCTCCTTATCATGGCTCGCTCTCGCCCAACGATTCCAAATGAAGAGAAATACAGGCCTGAGACAACTCGTCCACCAAATTTTCGCCCTCAAAATGCAGCCAATTTCAGGGAGCCATAACTCTGTTCTTAGGGAATCTTGAACGATTTCAGAGATATCGCTGTCATCAGCTTGTGACTATCTTCAACGTCAGCTTAAATACTGAAAAATAATCCTCTGGGTGTCCTATGCCTTTAAAGGCAGTGTTCACGATAAAAATCGTTTTTTTTGTTTTCCCGCCTATCTTGAAAACGGCCCCATGCTGATTCCCATGATGTCTCTGAAATCGTACAAGACCTTCTGGTAACGGAGTTATGGTCCCTCAAATATTGAGCTAAGGAAACATGGTGGTCGAGTTGTCTAAGGCTTATAACTTCCGTCTTTTGCAGCCGATGTATGCGAACTGACCTGAGTAAAGAGAGAAGTTGAGATTGAAGGGAAGAACGGGGCTAATGATTGGAAATCATCGCTCATCTCACGATCTCGAGCATTCATTTGTTCGCGTCGGTGGGCGTGTGTTGCGCTTTTAGGATTTGCCTTGCGCTCGAAGTGACAACTTCGGTCTCTTTTTGAGCTTTTCCTGGTTCGTTTTTATGCGTTCTTTCGACGTCAACGTCATAGTGTGCCCTTCCACTACCCATTCATAGTGAAAACTGAAACACAATTTTTATCATGAACCATGCCCTTAAGCATTGCTGATTTCGGTCCCGAGCCTGATTCTGCAAAAACCGCTTTTATCACGTGTTCATGCTTACCGCGAACAGCGACACAACATAATGCTTATCATCACTATCAGCCGAAAATTCATATTGATGATATACGTAAATGGCCAACACGCTGTACTTGTTCCTCGGATGAGATTGAAAAATCTGATCAATGGAATTCTCGCGTCCATATCGAAATAGTTTGAGCTGCCTCTGATGTTCAAAGACGAAGTCGGAGAAACTTCTCATATTTGATGTGATAGTAGAAATCTATCCTCTGGTTCCGAGCAAGAATTACTCTGTTCCCTTGCGCGCTTGTGTGGAGCGAGGGTAAAGACAGCGAGAAAGTGTGGGGAGAAGGAGACGCAGCGTACGCGCGCAGACGCACGCGATGAACGGAAACAAATCACACTCAGAAACAGAGGGTACGTATGCATAAGATCAAAATTACCACTCGAATAAAATTCGAATAAAATGGAATATTCAATTTTCCACGATCAACTGGTAATGTGATTCTATGAATTTGAATGATTCTGCTCTGCATCAGTTATAAAAATGCCCCACATTACTTGGTCTCTGAGAACTGAGCTCAAACCATCTTTTTATGGACCCAAAAATTTGACTGATCGGATATGTATCCGAGGAATAAGTATACATTACGCCAACACGTGACGGACTGTATGTGATACAAAACTGTGAAAAAAATTCACCTTGCGAACTATAGGTAACCTTCTGAAAAAGGTATAAGATTGGTTTTGAGAATGCTTTAAATTCGGCAATCAACTCTCTAGAAAATCGGAAAGGTGTTATATTCTCGACATACTTGATTTTTAAAGGCAGTGGTCACGATGAAAAACATTATCGAAAAAAGTACAAAAATCATTTTAGATAGAAAACAGCTGAAAAACTATGTATGAAGGTAGCGCGGTGAAAAACGGGCTAGAATTAGTTTCTAGGGCCCAAAGAAGCCAGTTCGTGCACACGTGCACAGCGCCGACCAAAAAGATCGCAGTCTCATGCCGAGCAGTCAAAAATCATCGACATTCAGAGGAAGAAATAAATGCAAATTTACCTAATAAAAACAGTTGAACAATGAAAGTAAGCACTCCAGTCAATGTTTTTGACTAGATGAGTACATAAATATTCGAAATTCGAATTCAAGCCAGCTGATGTTCTTTATATTAAAGATCATCGATGCCGATGATGTGGGGCCGTATGCACATCTCTCCCCGCGCGTTCCCGCCCCCGCGAAGGCCAACCATGATTGGTCAATTTCGTCTGATCACCAAACACAGAGTACCTTCGCGGGGACGGGGACGTGCGGGGAGAGATGTGCATACTGCCTGTGGAGTAAGGTCGTCCACCATCAGAATACAAGAAAATTTAGGCTTGAAATTTGGCCCAAAACAGCGGTTTTTTCGAAATTTTTTCTATTAGGCCTTACTATTCTAAACCCAGAAAATGGTTAAGAGAGGAAAAGAAGACAAGCATATTTTATCGCGACCACTGCCTTTAAAGGCAGCATACACGCTCGTAAACGTGGTTGGGATAACAATGTGAATCGAACCGTATGGCTTACAACATAATGCCTACGCATTTTGAAATGTCAAAAATGACCCACAATGCCGCTACATAAGTAAGAAGTTAGCCCCGCCCTGTATTTTCACGCCCCCTGTATTTGTTCTTTGGCTCCAAAGAAGGGTTGCTGGGTCATCTTCGCATTCAGTGACATGTGTGGTCCACTTGTTAGGCAACCTACCAACAGTACCAACAGTGAATATGACCCAGAAACCTTGCGTTGCAGGAAAAGGGCAAATACAAGGGGCGTAAAAATACAGGGCGGGGCCGATTTCTAACTCATGTAGCGGCATTGTAGGTCGTTTTTGACACTTCAAAATGCGTAGGCGTTGTAATGTGGACCATACCATTCTATTTCCGTAGTTATCTCAATCACGCTTACGAGCGGGTATGCTGCCTTTAACAATAAATCCTTGAAGCAGACTTCAGTGGATTAACATTTGGGCATACGCTTGGCAGAAAATGCATTGTATATTGTTAAAGGCAGTGGTCACGATGAAAAACGTTATGGAAAAAAACTATAGAAATCAGCTTACAAGGGAAGTATACAAAGCGTAGGTCGGATCTGCCAAAACGACTAGTGTCGTTAGTATCTCTTGATGCTAAATAGTAGAACTGCGCAGTATCCCGCCCCGAGCCGCAGGTTCCAAGAAGTTACAAGCTCAAAAAGCTCATTTTTTGGGCTTTTTTTAAATTCCAAAAAGCGCATTAGTCATCGGAAAATCCGGAAACGGACCTCATAAATGTGTTCAGCGTCAAAAACTACCCCCCTGAGCAAAGTTTGGGTGGAGGCGCATTTTCCGTACTTTGTCCAGACTAACGGTGTTTTGGACTTTTACGGATTTTCGGTTGGGCGTTTATTTGTACCAATTGAGAGCTCTGAATGCGTTTAAGAAAAATTGTCCAGATTTGACTTAAAATTCTCCCAGGAAGGTTTTTCGGGGCGCTGATCACGAATCTGTGGTTAATTAGTCGATTTTCTAATGTTTTCGGCTAATTTCGTTTGAAGCTTCCCAACCGGGGAAAATTTCGAGGAAAAAACGCCACTTTAGAGATTTCCGGTTTTCTACGATAGATATGTCTCAAAATCATACTCTGAGGGTTATTTGGAGTGCTAAACACGAATCTGGAGTCCGTTTATCGATTTATTGCAGATTACGGTAGATTACGGTGGGTATACGGTAGTTTGGTAAAAATCTCAGATTTTACTCAAAATTTGTATACGGGGGTTGTTCGGGGTGGAGAATACGAATTCAACGTCCGTTTGTCGTTTTCCAAAATACTAAGGTGGGCTTTGACCCCTAAATGTCATGTTACCTACCGTAACCTACAGTAAACCTCAAAATTTCGACAAATGGACTCCAGATTCGTATTCGCCAACCTAGACTACCCCTACATACAACTTTTGGGCTAAATCCGAGAAAATTTTTTGAAACTCCAGAAAAATGCCTGATGGGTACCCTTGCCTTTTCGCCAGGCTTAAAAAATGCTCGTAACTATTTTGAGCGTGCGGCTCGCGGCGGGATACTGCGCATTTTTACTATTCAGCCAGAAGAGATACTAACCATACCATTCGTTTTCGCAGATCCGACCTACGCTTTTTGTACTTCCCTTGTTAGATATAAAACAGCTCAAAAACTATGAAGGCAGCGCGGTGAAAAACGGGCTAGAATTAGAGTTATTGAGACCCTAAATTTCCAGTTCGTGCACACGTGCACAGAAAGATCACAGTCTCATGCCAAGCAGTCGAAAATCATCGACGCTCAGAGGAAGAAATAAATGCAAATTTACGTAATAAAGCAGTTGAAAAATCGAAGCAAGCACTTTAACCAATGTTTTTGACCAGATGTGCACATAAATACGAAAGTTTATTGATTGAAATTCAATTTCAAGCCAGCTGATGTTCTCGATGTTAGAGATCATCGATGCCGATGATGTGGGTGGACTCGTCCACCATCAAAAGACAAGAAAGTTCAGGCTTCGAATTTGGCTCAGAACAACTATTTTTTCGCGATTTTTTCTTATAGGTTCTACTACTCTATACCCAGAGAAGGGTTTAGAGAGGAAAAGAAGAGGAGCATATTTGAGCGCGACCACTGCCTTTAAAGGCAGCAGACACGCTCGAAAAAGTTGTTGAGATAACTACATTAGTGGGGTCGTGCAGGCCCTAGAAGAGCCCTCACGAAGTTGCAAGCGTTAAAAACGAGTCCAAATGACCGTATTTGAGCCGTAATCATTCACGAAATCATCCTTGCTCCGCCCATGGATACGGGCTCCGCCCCTCCATACAGGTATTCAATGCTCGATTGCGGCCACTTTAGATTACTTTTTAGGATTCTAACGGCGTAATCTTTCCAGAAAGGGCCGTACGAGTACATTAGCGTCGTTATCCCAACAAATTTGTTGCTAGCTCCACTATTTCGGCCAGTGCCGTACAACTCGTCCATTTCTGGGCCAATATAGAACGTACCGTTATATCTTATTTCCGTCGATTTGTTTTCGTCTTTTTCGTTATTTCTTAGTACTAACAGCTTCAGACCTTCAGTTTAATCCATAAAATTGATATCATTTTTGAGCGTGTCTGCTGCCTTTAAAGGCAGTGTTCACGATAAAAATCGTTTTTCTGTTTTTCCGCCTATCTTGAAGTAAAGAGAGAAGTTGAGAATGAAGGGAAGAACGGGGCTAATGATTGGAAATCATCGCTCATCTCACGATCTCGAGCATTCATTTGTTCACGTCGGTGGGCGTGTGATGCGCTTTTGGGGTTTTCAATGCGCTCGAAGTTGCAAATTCGGACTCTTTTGGGGCTCTTCCTGACTCGTTTTCATGCGTTCTTTCGACGTCAACGTTACAGTGTGCCCTTCCACTACCCATTCCTGGTGGAAACTGAAACTCATTTTTAATCGTGAACACTGCCTTTAAGAGCGCGAGGTTCATGGATAATTCATAAGGTGGAAAGAAAGCGGCTAGACTCGTTCTGATGATTTATATGTACAGAGTGCATACGAAATCCCCGTACGAAGATGCTTATCTTTTGATGCCGGTTTATGCGAGCTCTCAATCTCCTCGTATTGTCTCTTTTTTTGCTGAAACTCTCCCTCAAATATACTGAACCTTGGAGCACGAAATGGTTTTCGAGAGAAATCGTGAGCCGGAGCCCGAAGGGGAAACCGCTGCATACTTGGCTACAGCAATCATTCCCCTCCCCCTTCCAGCAAGTGAACATGGAGAAATGCTCCGATTGAGCCATTTTAAAGCAGAAACTGTTGGCTTTAAAGGCAGTGTTTACGACAAATTCCACTTCCGATATCTCCACGGTTTACGGAAGGTCTGGTGCCCTATATAGCAAGGCATGCTCAAAAAGGACACGAAAGACGCGTTTTTGAGCAAAAATAGGCCCTCTCTTGTTTACGTTGATTTTTGAGCGTGGAGGAATTGACCACTAGAAGGATGATAACTATCAGTGCAATTAAGCAATCAGCACTTATCAGCACTTCCTTGACTTGGTCATTCCTGTGATCTGAATGTTCATTTCTTCAGATTGAGAGGCGGAATTGGGCCACGGGCCGGTTCTGGAACACCAAAACGCTTGTTTGCAGCGGCTAATTTGCCACTATTGGCTCGTTTTCTACCGTACCTTCGGCTTTGGGAGCCTAGGATCCTTCTCGCCTATCATTTCACTGTGGAAAGTCAACGAGGATGATCATCGTGAACGTTGCCCTTTAGAACGCATGATTGCGAACATACCCTCGATGCCCGAGCAGCTTGCAGGGAGAAGCTTGGCAGTCCGGTGCCTGCGTTGCGGCTTGTTTTGGTAGGAAGTAAACGGGTGGCCGTGTGGTGTTTCGGCCTCAGCCCGGGCACCTGTGATGGCCATCAACGCATCGATTACCACGTGCCCGGGCTGGGGCCGGAACACCATACGGCCTACCCCCTTCACCTCTTAGGGGTCGTTTAAACTTCTACCGCCGAGCGGCGCGGCGAAGTGCGATCCTACGGTATTGATCAAGCGGCGCCGCACGATCGATATTGTGGAAATGCACTTCGCCGCACCGCTCGGCGGCGGAAGTATAAACGACCTCTTATCAAAATGAACCGCAACACAGGCACCGGACTGCCAAGCTCCTACCTGCGAGCTGCACGGGCATCGAGTGTACTTGGATCCCTGTTCATAAAGAACGACAGCAAAATGTGTATTATTAACCGAAATAGTCCTCTAGGTAGTTTTGAAATTGTCAATCTAAGGTTTTCAAGAACGCAAACTCTGCTAAAATGATCTTATCGGAGCAGAGCCTTGGTTTTATGTACATGGGGAAGAACGATTAACGCGGTCGAGCGCGCAGCGGTTCACTGAGTAAAAATTTGGAATTCCTCGGGCTTGTGCTCACCATATGTTTCAGAAAACAGTTTCATTTTCCGAACTTCTTAGTCATCGCTGCAGGAACTCCATACAGCAAGTGCCAATCGTGATAACAATATTCATCGAGAGTCGCAGCACAATTCTTTCTCCGAAGTACGATAGATTCTCAGAGAGAGAGCTGCAGTAAATGAGTAGGTTGGTGAAAAAGTTTCCGGACTTCTCAAGACTTTGAATAAAAAAGATTTATTTCAAAGACAAACAAATCTCACCCAACAAAATAAATTCCATCACATTCAGGGATCCTTCGACACCGATTGGGCAGATCATGAATTCCCGACGCGTAGAACTCTGGCTGTTTCGAGTCGAAGTATTCTTCTAAGGCCATTTTGACTCCGTCATCGTTAGTGAACTGTTTTCCATTCAGGAAGTGCTGCATCGAGCGGAAGAGATGGTAGTTGAAAGATGCAAGCTCTGGGCTATACAGAGGGTGAGGAAGAACTTTCCAGTTTTTCCTCATCCTCTGTATAGCCCAGAAGCCCAGATCCAGCAGTTTCTGTCGGGTTATCCAAGATACGTGTGGCCGAGCATTCTCTGAGAGAATCTTTCGCGCTAGCACAGTGATGCTCCCGCGATCCGCAATGGTTCCGTGTTCATCTCCCACTCATCCCGCGTCCGTTCCGCTATAGTTACCCAATCTAACTATCCATTGACTTTCTCTTGCTCGTACCTTGATGGTACCGATATCGTTTCAAAGTTTACCGCGCTAGTACCGTGGTGCACTCGCCATCCGCGATTGTAACGTGATCGTCTCCCCCCGGTCCCGCGCTCTCATGCTGAGCAGATTTGTAAAGCAGCGCGGAATACGGCACACGAAAATACCTTATAGCATCGCATTGATCTTATAGGCAACACCCGTTCCAGTGAATCACCGGGAGAGCATGGATGATAGGACAGGGTTGGACGCTGGCAGAATCTCGCGCAATAGTTCCGGGCTCGATTTCTTGCGGTTCCACGATGGAGCATGGCGGGAGCATCGATGAACGAACACGGTACGCTCTCGGTTTGAGACTGGCGCAATCTCGCGATCTTTCCGCAATAGCCCCATGCTAGTAACCTCTTGGCCCCTACCAGAAACCGAGGGGATTCTATCCATGAACGATTCCGGGGGATTCTTTCAGAGTTGTTGTGAAGAATGCGAATAGTTTTCATCCCAGGGCGATGGACCTGGGCTGAGAAGTTCTTCCTCACCCTCCATATTGCCCAGATCTTGCCCCTTCCAACTACCATCTCTTCCGTTCGATGCAGCACTTCCTGAATGGAAAACAGTTCACCAACGATGACGAAGTGAAAATGGCCTTAGAAGAATACTTCGACTCGAAAAAGCAAGAGTTGTACGCTTCGGGAATTCATGATCTGCCCAATCGGTGGCGAACGATCCTTGAATGTGATGGAAATTATTTTGTTGTGGTGAGCCTTGTTTTTTCTTGAAATAAATGTTTTTCATTCAAAGTCGTGAAAAGTCCGGAAACTTTTGCATCAGCCTAATAGAACGGGCCACACAAGGTGTCCTGAGAACTGCATATGCTGGCACCACAGAATTCGAAACTTTGTACGACTATCTAGAGGCGGTGTTGATGGTAAAAAAGGACTTCCCAATATGTTATGTTTATGTCCTCGAGTTGGAGGACAGTAGCGGGATTTTCCCAAAAAGCTCTAAAGCTTTGTAGAGAAATATTGAATTACGCTTTTTAAGTGTTTTGTCTTGGAATTTCGGAACGTCGAAAATGGTTCTGGGCTTCGAACTGCATAAGACTCTGAAAATTCTGAAGCTTTAAATGCGCATGTTTAAAGGCTGCAGTCATTTAGGACGAAGAGCATCAAAATTTGGATGGACAGCCGCCGTATCACGAAGTGGGCGGGCGATACAATAGGTCCGCTGGTGTACGCGATTTTTACCTACTTCCTGCCCGTTTTCGCCGTTCCTTCTTGAGGGCAGTGTTTACGATAAATTTCTTTTCCGATATCTCCCCGGTTTACGGAAGTTTTAGTGCCCTGGTGCCCGGAATAGCAAGGCTACGCTTGGAGGCAGTGGTCACGATGAAAAACGTTATCGAAAAAACTGAAAGAATCAGCTTATATCGGAAAAAGCTGAGAAACTATGAAGGCAGCGCGGTGAAAAACGGGCTAGAATTAGAGTTTGTAAGGCCTAAAGATGCGAGTTCGCGCACACGTACACAGCGCCGCCCAAAAAGATCGCAGTCTCATGCCGAGCAGTCAAAAATTATCGCCATTTAGAGAAAGAAATAAATACAAATTTACCTGATAAAACAGTTAAAAAATAAAAGCAAGCACTTTATCCAATGTTTTTGACTAGATGAGTCAATGTTCATTTATTGAAATTCAATTTTGAGCCAGATAATGTTCTTTATACATATTAGAGATCATCAATGCCGATGATGTGAAGTGGGCTCGTCCACCATCAAAAGACAAGAAAGTTCAGGCTTCAAATTCGGCCCAAAACAGTGGGTTTTTCGCGATTTTTTCTTATAGGCCCTATTACTCGAAACCCAGTAAAGGGTTTGAAGAGAAAAAGAAGACAAGCATATTTGATCGTAACCACTGCCTTTGAATCAACTTGAAGCTTACGTCCCTGAAAAAAGGCGGGGATTTTTTTTCATCGTACACCACCTTCAGCTTCAAAGACATCGTACACGCAAGAAACTATTCTTCTCAGGTGGGTATTTCCCCCTAGTGAATAGAACGGCGAAAGGGCCCTTCGAGTTCGATAAAATCAATAGTGGCGTTTGAATTCGCGCCTTATCGACTATTTTCTGGATAGCTGCGCTGAACGCTATTCTTTCAAGGCTCATTTAACATACTGAACTTGAATTTGTGGCAGTTTGTTAATTTTTGGAAGATTACTCCAGCGATCGATGTGGTGCTAGCCCGAAAACACCTGGACTGGTTGGTTGAGCGTCTGCCTACCGTATGCCTTACAGGTGGTTCTAAACGCGTTTTAGAGAAACGTTCCAGATTTAATCTAAACTTTTCATGTGGACATTGTTTGAAGTTACCCGAAATATATAGTTCAGCGCTTCCCACCGGAGGGCACTTTCTGGGCCATGCGCAATTTTTAATGATTTCTGAAACGGGCTACTACAGATTTGGCTCAAAATTTGTCTGTTGGGGGGGGGGGTCAGTTAGAGTGCGCAACACAAATCTGAAGTTTGTTTAGCAATTTTCGATTGACTACGTTAGGTTACGATTAAAGTTTCAGATTTGGCACGATGCGGGTTACTTGGGGTGCCGAGCTCGAATCTGACTTGCGTTTGTCGATTTTCAAAACTTTTAGGTAGGCTAAGTCCCTAAAATATCATAATATCCTCTAGGGCCTTTCTGGTAAGCTCTTGATTTTAATAAACACAGCAAGGAGAGGTCGTTTTTCCTTCGGAACATCCTTATCACCAATTATATTTCGCAATGTTCCGTCGCTCCGCTGTTGGAGATAATCGAAATCCAAAGCTTACCAGAGATTCCCCTGAGTTAGCTTACCTTTACCTGCAGTAAACCTCGGAACATCGACAAACGGACTCTAGATTCGTGTTGGCATCCCCGAATAACCCTCACTAGGGAAGGTTTTGAAAGGCCCGCGTCGTTTTGGGAAACGTCCCACTAGAAATTGTGAAGGGTGAATAGAGTAACAAACATGTACATATGCTGCGTTTTCCCAAAGGACCATTCGGTGGGTCAAAAAAGATGAAAAACGACAAAAAATAAGATGCAGCTTTTCTCCAAGTGGCCACCATGGCTGCATTTCTTATTTCCTACGAGCGAAAATTGGCTGGTATGTGCAGCTAAAGCCTTTTTTGGAAATACACCACACTGGAAAAAAATTCGGAAAAAAAATGGAGAAAATATTTTTTCGATTTTTTTACACGATGTACACCCCATGGGATAGCCCAGAAAATCAAAAAAAATTATTGTAGTATATTCAGTAATTTTAGATGAAGGGTAGACAGGCATGTCAGTCAACCGAGTGTCGCCTCCTGAGAATGAAATATGGGACTATAATGGCCACTAAAAAAACAATCCCTTACCTTGCCTATAACTGGCATTCTTTCACTTTGTTTGTATGCATACGAGTGCTCCAATCCTCAACAATTCTTTATAGAGTAAAACTAATTCATACTGAGATAATAGTAACTATACGATACTCCATCATCAACCGAAAAGGCTAGCGGCTGTGACTGCGTTCTATGAAACAACCGAAGCAAAGGCGATACATGCACCTCTTCCTCGATTGCTTCTTATAACGCAGTCACAGCTGCTAGCCTTTGCAGTTGATGATGAAGTACATATTATATGGCCATTACTATCTGATTCTGAGTTTAATTCGTTCCTCCGGAACGATATACACCAGTTTTCTACCATTAGAAGGCATATATCAGTCATTGAGCACAATGCCTAGGTAAGCACATAAACTGAAACGGAATGTGAAAAAGAGGCATGTTAGATTAACGAACAGAGGAAAAGAAAACAGTGTGGAATTTTCATTGCTGGATTCGAACCTATGATACATTCTCGCTGCTTTGTAATCAACTTCGTTATCCTCTCGTCCATCGTTGCTGATAACTCCATGCTGCTTTAGTCGAGTGAAAAGAAGAGTGCAAATCATGCAATGATCTCAGAAACGGCTCATATCTCAAGAATGATCCAAATTAAGGCGCCAAACTCTATAAATGCTAATTTTGTCATGACATAAGGCGTACTTAGCAGTTATTTTCAGTCCATTTGCTTTGACTGAGGAATTTCGTTTTTTTCCTTAGTCAAAAATTAAGTTTTAATCAGTTTCTGTCAATTTTTGACCTACCGAAAAGTCCGTTGAGAAAACCCTGCATACATTTTTGTTACTTTATTCGTCCCTCACAACTTCCACTGGGAGGTTTTTCAAAACGTTGCGGGGTCTAGAAACCAGTCCTTAGTCAAATAGGAATTTTGAGACGAATCGGGAACAAGTTTATTCATAACTTAAAAAGTGTTCGATGGGTATTTTAAAGGCAGTGTCCACGATAAATTTCGTCCTCGGCTTTTGGCCGGAAATCGAATGTTCAGGGTCTCATTGGAGCACTGGGGTCGAAAGAACGAACGAAAACGAGCCCGAAAAAGCTCCATACGGCTCCGAAGTCCGCTCGCGCTAGCCCTTCCGCTTGCGGTCGAGTTTTCTGAGGATATGTTTGTCCGCTTCTACATGGGTGGTGGCCATCGTGTATCAACACCCCTGAGGAGGCGGGAGAAACGGGGGAGGGGCGAGGCTCCTGATTAGACGCAATACAGGCTAGGCCCGGCCCCCAACTGTTGCGTCCAATCAGAGACCTCGCTCCTCCCCGTTTCTCCCGCCTTCTCAGGAGTATTGATACACGATGGCCACCACCCCTTCTACATTAGCATTGAAGCGCGAGTGCGGCTAAGTTTTAGCATTGGGGCGCATTTGCACACGCTGTCTACTTCAGGCCCATGATCGCGCAACTGATCCACCGTTGAAATGTAGCTTTCAAGAAGAAGAGCTAATTTTGGATGTTTCGCAGCGTTTTTCATGATTCTTTCTTCACTGATGAAACAGTCAGACTCTAAACCTTCGTTTTCTGGTGGGAACTCGAAAACGATTTGCACACTGCCTTTAAACCCCTTGCAAAGCCACAGAAACGTCTACAACTTCGTTCAGAGGTGTCCGTAGCAGAATCCGAGTTCAGATTTGAAGATAGGAATGAGAAGAAATCATTAATCGCCTTGATAATGGTTAGCACAACCATGCGATGTTCTCTAGTAAGCTGGCCCCGTCATGGGATTGAAGACAGAGAAATGTAAGAAGGTCTTGCTCTCGTACGGTGCCTTCACATTTTATAGCTCCCTGTATTAAAATCTCTCTATTCCCTTTTCCGAGAACCTTGTCCTGTATTCAGCAATTAACTCACTAAAATAATGAAAAGGTGTCATCTTCTCGAGGTACTCGCTTTCAACAATTACTACTTTCATCCGCATTCGCAGAATGCCTGTGTTCAGCAGAGAGCATTTCACACGTCGTCTAGAGCAAGAAAATTTCGAGTAATTTGTAGGGTTGAAGAACAATGGTGTGGAAATGTACAGCAATGTTAGCTGTGATTGGTAAGAAATCGGAGGGAAAAGAAGGCCGCACTGATTGTGAATCATGTGTACGAAATGTCTAACCGTCACAGCTGCCGATCGCGCAATGCTACATTGACAGCGTCGTGGCAGGTTCTGTCGACCAAGCAATGAAATATTCTCTAAAATCAGGCAAATATTCAGTTTTGGGCATTGAGCTCTTCATATGAAACGCGATCCTCTTCCCCAAATTCCTCCATGGAAACTATACATCTCCAAAACGAGTCCGACCGCTTTTTTCAACACCATAAATTACCCAAAAATTTCGTGCTCCTAACGATATGTAATGTTCTTCCCGCCGAGCATATCCACATATGAATAGCATACGACCAGAGTAGTGCCATTCCATTTAGCATCACATGTCACTCTACAGATCAAAAAAAAAAGAGGGTTTTTGCTGAAGTAAAACGGCCATGGGACTTTAGTAAGCCTGCTGAAAAACCTATGATATTAGGATCACAATTTGCGTGCATTTCTATCCGCTGTCCAGGATTAAATCGTCACAAAATCAGGGAATCAGCTCTCTGAGGTTACCTTTTATTCTTCAACCCACCTTTTCCTAGATCTTTCTGTTTTAGCATAGAGTATGTCTGGCGGCTGAGTGCCGACATGAGATGCTATGTGTGAAGGCGATGCTTTTTCCGGATTACGGCGACGACAAACGTCTTTTCATTGAATTCCTTTGTTAGGACGAGATTCCTCCCTTTTACCGCACGTAACTCGTCCTCATTTCGTTGTTAATCCTCGTGGTTTTACAAGTGCTGTACACACGCTTTGCACTTTTTCGTCAATGTTGAGACACATTTCCACTTGAACTTCAAAAACAACAGACTTATTCTCGGTCATTTGTCTCGAGTCTTCCTTCTTCGATTTCTACTTATTTGACATTTCACTCTCATTGAATTAAATTCTCTAACTGCTTGGAAATGTTTTGATCTGAAAGAAAATTCAATCAACTCATCCAACCTCAAAATTGCCTATTCGAATTCGACCCCTCGTTTTCGGCTGCCTACAGGACTTCATGCCGTCAACGCATCCTGGGTTTCGAGACTCCTCTACGACAGCATGTGCTGCTGGTAATGAGGAGGGTTCGAACACGAGCGTTCACCAGAATTCCGCCACCATTGCCTGCAGCACAAAACTCAAGACGGGGACAAAACTCTACAGATCGTCCTGGGTCGTCCGAAGTCCCTCCTTGTTCCACCCCGATCGATGTAGGACCATTTATACCACTATTTAATATCATCGTGGCATTCCCTTTGAGCGCGGCCTAGGCAGGCTCAGGGACGGCATACGATCCGGGCGGGACTACATTGGACTATCGTCCAACTGTGACAAAGGCCTCAGCGCCGAAACAGCTGGGTTACTGCCACGCTTCTCCCCATCAGCAGTGAAGCTTCCTTGAAAAAAAAAACAATGGATTTGTCAGAATTTTTCCTTACAAAGATTTCCGAATGTCTTAACAATTTCACCAATCTAATTTTTTTTCAATTGGAAAGCCATTGCTGATTATTGCAGGCGAAAGCTTGATAGAGATACAGGTGCGGTGGTGTTGACGACAACAGTCTGGGCCCAAAAGGGCACAACCAAACCACTGCGACTCTCTCGCAAGACGTTATAGCCTTTAAAGTCATTGCGTGCCCTGTAAGCCAAATTCTTGTTTCTGTGTTATATTGTTCAAGTGGACCTTGATAAGGCTACACACGAAGTTTGCAGTCTTAAAATTTAACCGGAATGAAGATTTTTCCAGTTGAAAACGTCTTTCTGGGTTCGGGGGTTGGCCTTTGGGTCGATCATCTGTAACGTCCGCTCACCAAATGAGAGAAGGAAAGTAATTGATCAACAAGTAATATGGTGCAGATGAGTGGAAGTTGATGAAATCAATCATATGATTATGTCATGAATGGCTTTTCTGCACATATTGGTTAACCTTTTCTTCCTTGAAAATCAGCTGAGAGAAAGATAAACGGGATTTGATCAGGAGCTCATGGGCCAGCACAGCGATTCTTAGCGATCGGCTGTTCCTTCCTCATGCATCGATTGGTTGAATGGGGTCTGAAAACGAAAAGAAAGGGGTGCAAAAAAGCAGTTTTCAGTAATTCTCCTGCGGTTTTCTCAATGTGGCTGTTGTTTAGGATACTAGAGCTTCCATTATACATTGAAAACTTAAAATCGAATTTCATCGCGAACGATGCCTTTAAGGGGCATCTGTACTCTGCCAACGCGTAGCTAGATGCCTCCGAGGGCGCGGCCTGTAACGCCGCCCCATTCCATGAAGCGAGAATTTACGGGTTTTAGCTACGATAGCTAAAACCCGCATATTCTTGTGTCGACGGTACAAGGGTGCAAATTCTACGCGTATTCTACGTAAAAACGAAGGCTAAATGCGATACATTGAACTCTCTGTCGCTAAACCCGTATATTCTTGCTATAACTTCGTAGCGAGAATCTGCGGATTTCGCGACAGCCTGTGTTGAAATGCAATCTTAAACCCGCGCTGGCTACGTGGAACGCAGCGATGCCGTTCAAACAGTGTTGGTCCAGTCATCTCACTGAGTGATTAGTCGACACTCTGCGGCTGGCCGTGGAGGGTGACCCGGTGCCGCTCTCTGGGACACTATGGCGAGGATAATTTTGAGCATTGGGATGCTGCAGGCGGTGGGGAAGGAACGGCCATGCTGTCGATCACAGCTGGGATCGCCGTTCTAATACGGGTCAGGACTGGGTGGGTCGATCGACCGAGTGCTGTAACGAGAATTTGCGTAGAATATGCAGGTGCCGTAGCTAGAATTTCACCAACTGAGGCTAAACTTTCCGTAATTTACGTAAAATCTCGGGTCAAAATTAGACTAGATGCCTCCGAAACCCTGGGCATCTCCGGTTTCCGTGTGAGGCATCTAGCTACGCACTGGCAGAGTATGCCTTCTGCATTCCCTGTTCGGTTCCCTAGAGCTATCACTAATGTTCATCTTGAAAACCCAACAACGAAGCTCTGAACTGTTAGTTCGTATACAACACCGATTACTGTGAAATACTCTTATACATAACCAAGAAGGCTGATGAGCTTTTCAGTTTCTGTATTTCAGGGGTAGAAATAGCGAAAAAGCTAATTGCTAAGGCACTTTTCATACTCCTTAACGAGAGGCGCGTCACGCGAGAGCGAGGTGCTGGAGTACGAATGCTGTCTACGCCCGTCACGCGCGTGACGCGCTTGCGGAGACTATGAATACTCTAGCGGCGACGCTATGGCGGATTAAAGTGGGACTCAATTTAGCCAAGCAGGCAAAATCTGTACACGCGTTCACTATAATGGTAGCAGAAGATAGTACTGGATTTAATGGCTATTACGGAACAGACAAAAAATCCTGGAGAATCAAGCCCATTATAAAATTTTCCTAAGTTTTGACCCCGATTTTGGAATATCTTAACCACCGTTTGAGCTGTCTTCTCACTTCCTAGTGGGTTTTGAGCTTAAGCCGCTGATCCCTGGAGAAAAACGGTGTGCGAATGAAGAAACACCGCTCGGCCAATTAGGTATCATCAATTCTGTTTACAGTGAGTCGCCGGGAGTTTTTGTCTGTTTCGCAATAGCCGATTTGATTACTATGGAACGGAATGAAATTTATGATGGATTAAAAATGAAAATGATGAAAAACTTTGTACGGCCGTCGCCGCTATGGCGTAGCGGGCGTCACGCGCGGTCGAGGCGTCAAGCCACTCATACTCCAACGCCACGTCAGCGCCCCACACTCGGGCCGCACTGGCGTCGAGTAGTATGATTAGCGCCTTATGGAACCTTACCTAGCTTCGATACTTGGAAATAATATAGAAGATGTGTGATATATAGAAGATTTGTGATGTTTCTTATAGTTTTAGAAAAAGCAGAATTATTATATTTTTCAGTAACACTCTCAATACGTAGTTTAGGTACAGAGCACTCAACTTCATTCTTTTTTGCGTACAAGTATCTCTTTCTTGGAAGAATTCTGTCGTCAGAGAATGCAAAGGTAAATTTGTCCCGCTACTGGCCAATTCGTAATGTAGGCTTCTGACATCACAAAGGGGGTCTTCGTGGCGTCTTTCGAGTTGAGAGAAACTAAGTACCTTGCTAATACGTTCATGTGATTTTTAAGGGCCGAACATGACTTGGTTCAAAGAGTTATAAGCTCAATTAACTGCTGACTGGAAGTATCTATATCGACCGTACGCTAGCGCGATTTTCCCTAAATGCAGAGTTCACGATGAAAAAGTTGCCCGTTTTTTTTTGCCGTGAATGTGAGCTTTGGGTCCCTCTAAGAAGAGCAAGTACGGAAGTACGACAGAAAAGGGCCAGGAAGTGGGTGAAAATCTCGTGGTCCAGCCGACCCTTTGGGTCACCTCGCCCACGTCATGTATGTATGTAACAGTTGTCCTGCGTTCTTATCATAAGAGGGCAGAGGCCGGATTTTTGAAAACTCTTTGTCGCAGAAGATTCTCATCTTATTCCTTAAGAGTTTTTGCAACAGGTAACAGAAAACAAAGAAGTTATTCACCTAAGAATCTCGAAGCTCAAAACATTGGTTTGACGTTTTGCACGCAAAGCACAAAACACACCGGAAGCGTAAATAAATCTTTGATAGGTTTTTTTAAACAGTTTTTCTCCCTCGAGAGTTCCAAGAGGGCTTTTCCTTATTATCTACTACTCCTTAAACTTGCCTACTCAAAAACATAGAAAACTAGAATATGGTTTTTTTTCATTGTAAACACTGCCAATAAAACCGACAGAGGACCTTAAGTTCATGTTCAGCGTTCCGGAGAATTCTTTCCCTGATTGCACGAAGTTACATATAGGCTTTTTCTGAAGCGAATGGGAGGGTAAGTTTCCGAAAAACACCCAAATTCAACACTTTCAGTAACACCATTTCCGAAGTATCCACTTGCACGAGGATCTTGAAAACGCTTGAAAAAAATTATTTAAAAGAAGAATATTCGAAAAGCTCATTTATTTGAAACCTACAGAAACCGAGAAATCAGACAAGTCAAATTTATTTTTAAGAAGTTTTCAAGAACTTGATCTTCGAAAAAATCGTGTATTTGGAAACTCCAAGACCATAGCCTTCGAGGAAATCTTTGAATCGCACATTTCATGAACTATTTTTTCTACATTCACACATTCGGAAATTTCGAAAACTTGTATTTGAATCATTCATTCGTTCGAGAAAAAAATCGGCGATTAGCAACTTATACAATGCGTTTCATTGTGAAGGGCTTCCATGCCGAATTTTGACTACAACAGTGCTCCCTCAAAAATGAAGTTTGTGATTTTTATTTGATTGTGTAGTAGACCACTCCTACGCAACACTTGCCAAGTGCGAGATCTCAAGTCCTCCAAATGAGCGAGATATAAGCGACCACCACAGGCCCAACCTCCTTCGCTCACCACCACGGCCACACCCCAAACCAGATTTCCGAACTCGATAGCGGCGAGATGGAGGGATGAATTCTCATCAAGTTGTCGTTCTTAAAGGCAGTGGTCACGATGAAAAACGTTATCGAAAAAACTACAAAAATCAACTTAGATCAAAAACAGCTGAAAAACTATGAAGGTAGCGCGGTGAAAAACGGTCTACGAATAGAGTTTCTAGGGCCCAAAGAAGCTAGTTCGTGCACACGTGCACAGCGATGACGAAACAGATCGCAGTCTCATGCCGAGCAGTCAAAAATCATCGACATTCAGAGGACGAAATAAATGCAAATTTAACGAATAAAAACAGTTGAATAATGAAAGCATCACCTCAGTCAATGTTTTTGACTAGATACACACATAAATTCGAAGGTTCATTGATTGACATTCAATTTCAAGCTAGCTGATGTTCTTGATATAAGAGGTCATCGATGCCGATGAAGTGGAGAGGGCTCGTCCACCATCAAAAGACAAGAAAGTTCAGGTTTCAAATTCGGCCCAAAACAGTGATTTTTTCGCGATTTTTTCTTATAGGTCCCACTACTCGAGACCCAGGAAAGGATTTGGAGAGAAAAAGACGACAAGCATATTTGATCGCGACCACTGCCTTTAAGTCCATTGCTGAACTGTCTCCTTATCCTGGCTCGCTGTCCCCCAACGATTGTGGATGAACAAAAATACAGGCCTGAGACAAATCGTCCACCAATTTTTCACCCTCAAAATATAGGCATCTTCAAGTAGCCATAACTCTGTTCATAGGGGTCTTGGACGGTTTCAGAGATACCACTTTGATCAGCGCTTAACCCTCTCCGAGAATAGCATGAAATGAGTCTATTATGAGCAAATTCAGAGTGTTGGAAAACCTATGTCCGTGTCTTCAGGGTTTCATTTTTCAAAAATTTCAAGAATTTTTTTCCATTTTGTTTTTCGGTTTTCGGCTATTTCATTATATACTCCCACCTTGCATTAACAGCGATTGAAACGGTTTTCTGTTTTAATCACACTCTAGGTCTGGCTTGACGAGAACTTTCCGACTACATTAATCGTGTTCCACAATTTTCTGGGATGGATGAATCTCAGATCTGGGTGGCGTTTCGAAAATGTTCCCGCAATGCCGTGGTAGCCTTTGATGAAAAAATTAGCTTCCCTTGATTAGGAATTATAGCAGCCTTTTGTCCTGAGAATGTTCTTGGAATTTGCCCCTGGGCCTTCCATGGGGCCGGTGGGTGCGACTGTCACATCTTCGGTGGAAATGAGAAGCCGCAGGGCCGTTTCTAGTATTCTGAAAGAAACCGACAATTACGGTCCCAATGCTGCCTGGAGTCGTGCCCAGATCTTCGGAAAAGGTGAGCAGTAGATTTGGATAGTCAAATGCAACACAACAGCTGGCGTTAACCAGATCTGGGTTATTCTTAGTCTGTTTATGTCCAAGTTCGCAGTCTGAGGAAAAAATTGAGTGGAATCAAGAAAAAAGAACAAATGAAGTTAAAGGCAGGGTTCTCGATAAAATCGGTTGTTGTGCTATCCTCATGGAATGGTAAATCTGGCCATCACAAAAGTGAAAATAAGTAAAAAATAGGAGAAAAACGCTCGGGGATAAGTTACTGCTTGGCGTCCTCCCGCCCCCAATTATCGGGATTTGTGTAGAAGCTCGTTTTGTCAACTTTTATTTTGCTTCTTGAGTAATTTCCGAACATTTATGGAGACTACTGATTACTTTAGCAGCAAAATAATATTCGGATAAGCATGCGTTCACGAAAATCTCGTTAATTAGGGGGCCGGCCGACACCGGTAATTAGCCGTTATACTTAGTTTTTGAGCGTTTTTCCCGCTAATTTCCGGGTTTTTTCACTGATTTTCACTTTTGTGATGGCCAAATCTACATCCTCATGAAGAGAGCTCAAAAGTCGTTTTTTATCGCGAACCCTGCCTTTGAAGGCAGTGGTCGTGATCGAATATGCTCGTCTTCTTTTCTTCTCCAAACCCTTTTCTGGGTTCAGAGTAGTGGGACCTATGAGAAAAATTCACGAAAAACCCAATTTTTTGGGACAAATTTGAAGCCTGAACTCTCTTGTCTTTTGATGGTGGATGAGCCCACTCCACATAATCGGCATCGATGATCTCTAATATCAAGAACATCAGCTGGTTTGAAATCGTGTTTTCAATCAATGAACATTAACCTTCGGACTAACCTGCTCGAATATTTATGTACTCATCTAGTCAACAACATTGACTGGAGTGCTTTCTTTCATTGCTCAACTGTTTTTATTAGGTAAATTTGCATTTATTTCTTCCTCTGAATGTCACTGATTTTTGACTGCTCAGCACGGGGCTGCGATCTTTTTGGGCGGCGCTGTGCATGTGTGCACGAACTGGCATCTTTGGGCCTTAAAACTCTAATTCTTGCCCGTTTTACACCGCGCTACCTTCATAGTTTTCCAGCTGTTTTCGATCTAAGCTGATTTTTGTAGTTTTTTCGATAAAGTTTTTCATCGTGACCCCTGCCTCTGAAGCCGAATATGCGAAAGCTTTCAGGACGAGATCATAGATATGTACATAAACCATATCGTTGCGCGACCTTTCCTACAGTTCAACTCCGCATTGCCGTTCAGTCCGCAAAGTGCACGCTGATTGCGAAAGAGTGCTGCGGCGCGGTTGCGAGTATCCACAGACAGGGTGCACTTTGCTGACTGAACGGCAATTCGGAGTTGAACTGTAGCTGGTGTTCGCCAAATAACGTCATCTGAGGCCTTTTTTTTTAAATTCGACAAAAAATGTACGGAAAGGCAGTACCCTCTATAAATGTCGTAATTCACATCATTCGATACGCGAGCGGCGCGCGCGATGCCTCAGCCTCCGTCTGCCCTCCGCTCTCTCGCTGTCTCTAACCTCCGCTCCGCACCAGCACGCGTAGGAACCATGTGAATTTCGCCGTTTTATAGCCTGTATGTACGTGTGAAGGCGCCACAAAAAGAAAGAAAACATGGTGCAGCAGAAAGAGAAAGTGAATGAGGGAAGCGTAATGCAAAGAGTGTGATTACAGGCGACGATATCAACGCAATGATTTTTCGAGCGCCCCTGTGTGTCTGGTATATAATATTGAGACGTTGTACGCTAGAATGGGTAAATCACCAAATCACGTGACAAACTGTAGCTATGAGTAGACGTCACGTACGATGTGCGTGAGTGAAGAAAATCGGACTGGTCATCTGAAGAAAAGCGGGATAAAATGCTGCTCTGAGTTGAAAATGCATATCAATCATTCCAGGCAGAGAATTAAAGGCAGTGTTCACGATAAGAATCGTTTTTCTGCTTTCCCTCCTATCTTGAAGACGGTCCCATGCTGATTCCAATGATGTTTTTAGAATCGTTCAAGACCTTCTGGGAACGCAGTTATGGTCCCTCAAAAATTGAGCTAAGGAAACATGGTGGACGAGTTGTCCGAGGCTTATAACTTCCGTCTTTTGCAGCCGATGTATGCGAGCTGACCTGAGTAAAGAGAGAAGTTGGGAATAAAAGGAAGAACGGTGCTATAGATCGGAAATCATCGCTCATCTCACAATCTCGTGCATTCATTTGTTCACGTCGGTGGGCGTGGAAAGTGCATCTGGGGGTGACGAGCTGACGTGTGTCCAACTTTGGGCCCGAAGGGGGCCGTTCCGAGCTCATTTTTCTTAGTTTTTTTAACGTGAGGGTTGCGCTAGGCCCCGTAGCAGCCGATCTCCACCAAAAAACAGACATGGTTTTTATCGTGGACACTGCGTTTAAGGATCAAAATCGTAGAGTGAAGACCACGTTTTCCTTGTTCCACAACCTGCTAATGTGCCATTACATTGCCTCTTCGTTAAGCCCTGTCCCTTCACTTCTTTGCTTGAGTATGGTTTATAAAAGACTAGCAGGCTCTCACGCACTTCTGTGACGAGGCTGAAATCCCGCGTACATATGTGACTTTTTGTGCTTCATTTTCACAACTTCACCCTCTTTGGAGTGTTCCTGTCCTGAGAAACATTATTCTCCTCAATAGTTTGCCCATAACCACATCCAATGTCTGGTACGAAATTAGTATTGCTTGAGATCCATTGCTCCTCGTTGTGCCTGTATGTCTCTTCGTGCGAGATCGCATCCTATGTTCTCACGGGGGCGCGGTTTTATTTCAGTGCCTCCTCTTCTCGCGTAGATTCGCACGCCGCAATTGACACTACTCGCTAGATCTAGTACCTGTTGAGATGGCGATCCAACGGCCATCGTCTCTCAAATGCTTCCTGCTCAACTTCTCCATCTTTGTGGTCGCCGTCTATCGAATTCAAGTGATTCCGCTGTGGTAAGCTATGACTAGGAAATCAGAACTTATCAGAAAGGCCGTTTCCAACGAAAATCATGCTTGTTAATGTACTTTCAATGATGTTTGCAATTTTGTATTAGTAGTTGCTGAGGTCTTCCCTCGACCGAACCGACCCAATTAGGCGAAAAGGTGAAGGTACACCCATCACGAAATTTTCAAAATGTTCAAAACTTTTCTCTCGAAATTGGCTCGAAACTTGTTTCTAGGGATTTTTTGTAGTTGTGAACGGTCGTGAGAGCTCAATTTGGAAATCTAACTTTGTGTGTAAGTTGCACTTCTCAGAGCCCTTAACTCTCCTGATTTCAGAAGGGGAGGGAAACCCCGGGTTGATGCAAAGTTTGTTGGGTGTGAAAATGACGGCGCGGACGAGTTCCGATACAACCAGGAAAAACATACTCGAAACTGTACAGTTTTGCCGTTTTATTCCGGTTTTGGCTTCTTGGTTTTCAATTTTATTTGGTTTTTTTTTCGTTTTAGCGGGCGACAGTTGTGATTTATGCGGCTAACGCAAACCGTCTACTATTTGCGGTATCTCGAAATCTACTTTTCAAATCACTTAACTGGACGCAAATTTCAATTACACTTCACAGCTCCCTGCGCGTGTTATTTTTGGAAGTTGTTTCCAAGCAGAACCTAAACCCTTCAAGCATATCAAAGCAAAAAAACCTACTCAGATAAAATGTGGCGTCAAATATGCGAGGGTGTACGCAATGGTAAAATGCGATGCTGACGACAACGCTGCAACTCTGCGAGGTCTTGGTACCCAACGTAGCGTCGTGTTTCGACCACGCCCCAAAGCTCTCACCCTGCGGCGTGCCGCCTGTCGCTGCAACTTTGCAGAGCCCTCAAGGAGACCCCATTGAAAAGGTTGAAATGTGTAAGCTCTCAGCAGCGAAAAACATAGGTTAAAAAACGCCATTGGAGGTACATTAACTGGTATGAGCTAAGTAGGGAACGGCCATTTCGACCAGTTTCTATTGTCCATTGAGTATTCAATCATTTATCCATTTATGTGTCAATGGATAGAACCTATTAATATGGAACCGAATAATTTCAGAAACATTCTGAACACCATTTTTCATTCAAAGGTAAACCCGGAATCGGCCGAGGCTGTCTCAGCGGAATCTTCGCGGCAAACTGTTTCGCGTAACCCGAAGTATTGTTTAACAAAACAAACTTCCAGCAAATTTCAAAGCACATAGTATAATAAGTTCATTGGTCATATGAGTAACAGATTAGATTCGATTCTTGTTGTCGCAGTTTGAAAGTGCTGCTCAAACATTGTTCAACAACTCTGCGCCAAGGGATCGCTCTCAAACGCAAACAGTATCAGGCAGCACTTTATTCACAGGACAGCCTGCAATTTCAACCTGAAGGGACTAGGTTGAAGGCGAATCTAACACTTCTCCACATTTATGCACCATTTGAACCTTAGCGAAAAAAGGAGATAGAAGTCACGCTCTTAGATCGACGATTTTCATAGAAATGATAGTTGAAAGTATGATTTGGCAGTCGAGTTTGAACCAACTATTTACAAGATTTGTGCGAAACGAGAGATCGCATTGTATGAGCTTATCCGTAGAACATATCAAAGCAAAATCACGCGTGATAAGGCAAGCAGTAAAAGCTCGTTTGTGAGCTGGAATGCCGCGATCTTCACGTATTAAGTGAAGTAAAATCAAGTGTTTGGTCCATATCACGCGTGATTTTGCTTTGATATGTTCTACGGATAAGCTCATACAATGCGATCTCTCGTTTCGCACAAATCTTGTAAATAGTTGGTTCAAACTCGACTGCCAAATCATACTCAACTATTTCATACATTTCCTAAAAAATCAAATTATTCTACGCCAAATCGTTCTCAGGAATATTTCAAAACTTTTCCCATTTTTTCTTCACCTTCCCCTTTTAACTGAGTATATTTCTAAAATTTTGAGAAAACGGCCATGCCAAATCTTTACTTTTGCCAGGAACTTAAACTTTCAGGATTTTCTTTTATTTTTCCTAAAGGTTTCCTTTCTAACATGGTTTATGCCTGGTGGTGTTAATTCAAAGAAAACACACTGATGCCCTGCCCCCTTCTATGACGTCCTGCGCGCTCCCACTGATGTCCTGCACACTTTCTTCGGCGTTCTGCGCACACCCATTAGGTCACAAGCACGCTCATGCCGATCACGTTTTCCGCAGGGCTACCTTAACCCTCCTTCGAAAATTTTTCCAAGTATCAGCCTGGATAGGAGCACATCGTAATAGCCAACAATCATGTTTGTACCATTTCGACCTCCTTTGCCATTTTCCAGTGGCTTCTCGCAGAGAGCGGTGTGTGAATGAATGCATCCCGCTCTTCCGCCCTTTTATACCTCGCATGTTATGAGCGTGTGTTATCGTTCGTTATCATGTTTTGTTCAAGAATGGTTACGGTAGCACTGCGGAAAAAAACGATCGACATTGGCGTGCTTGTATTTGGGTCCCGCAAACTTTTTACGGCGTCCGGCGCATCCCACTTGGGTCCCACATACGTTCTACGGCGTCTTGCGCACTTCCACTTGGTTAACTCACAGATTCTACGGCGTCCAACGTACTTTCGTTTGGGTCTCACACACTTTCCACGGCTTACTGCGCACACCCATTTGAGTCCCGCACACTTTCTACGGCGTCCGGCACACTTTCATTTGGGTCCCACACACTTACTACGGCGTTCTGCGCACAGCCATTTGGGTCCGCACACTTTATACGGCGTCCGGCACTCCCACGTGGGTCTCGCACACTTTCTACGGCGTCCGGCACACTCTCATTTGGGTCCCACACACTTACTACGGCGTTCTGCGCACAGCCATTTGGGTCCCGCACACTTTATACGGCGTCCGGCGCACTCCAACGTGGGTCTGGCACACTTTCTACGGCGTCCGGCACACTCTCTCATTTGGGTCCACACACTTACTACGGCGTTCTGCGCACAGCCATTTGGGTCCGCACACTTTATACGGCGTCCGGCGCACTCCAACGTGGGTCTGGCACACTTTCTACGGCGTCCGGCACACTCTCATTTGGGTCCCACACTTACTACGGCGTTCTGCGCACACCCATTTGGGTTCCGCACACTTTCTACGGCGTCCGGCGCACTCTCATTTTGGTCCCGCACACTTTGTACGGCGTCCGTCACACTCTCATTTGGGTCCCACACACTTACTACGACTTACTGCGCACACCCATTTGGGTCCCACACACTTACTACGGCGTCCGGCACACTCTCATTTGGGTCCCACACACTCACTACGGCGTTCTGCGCACACCCATTTGGGTCCCGCACACTTTATACGGCGTTCTGCGCACACCCATTTGGGTCCCACACACTTTCTAGGGCGTTCTGCGCACACCCATTTGGGTCACGCATACTTTCTACGGCTTCCGGCGCACTCCCATTTGGGTCTCGCACACTTTCTACGGCATTCTGCGCACACCCATTGGGGTCCCGCACACTTTCTACGGCATCTTTCGCACTCCTGCTGGGGTCCCAAACTATCTACGGCGTTCTGTGGGGCACTTCTTAGATCACACCGTGCGGCGTTCCAAAAGTACTTCCGAGATCCCGCCGTATTGATTGAAGCGTTGCCCCGTCAAAACCTGAGCAAAAGCCTATCAGCAACAGTGTTTCTTTCCCTAGTTCATTCTTTCGACTATGTAAACGTCGGATGGTTTATAATAACATGTTTACGTGTTTTTGTCTTTCTCGACCCTCAATTTTGAGGTTCCGCAAAAATTGAGCAACCAACTTCAAATTTTGACAGGAGCTAGGTGCACACAAAACCAGCTCCCTGGCCGAATATGAGCTCTCTAGCTCAACGATAAGTGTTCCAACAAGATCGTGAACGCCAACTGAAAAAAAGGAGATGAACATTTTTCGACCAAAATGAAGTGGTTTTGACACTTTTTCTCGAATCTCAGGAAACCATTCCGGACCATTTTTTGAACAGTTATTCGCCTTTCTAAAGTATATTAAATGCAAAAAGAACGGTCTTCTTACGTTTACTCTGGACCCTGATACTGAGATCAGGGGGTTGCGCGATGGCGAATCAAAGCCAAATCTGGTGAGCGCTTCGCGCTCACCACAATATTCGCTTTTCAGGAAGTTTATTGGATTGAACACTTTTAGAACAAAAGGCTCTCACGGCCTCCCGTTTTCCTGAATATTTCATGTCGAAAATAAGCGTCCTCAACCCGTAAACCCATGCACCTTCTATTTCGGCGCGAAAATAATCGCTAAGGCTCACGCACTCCTCTGGGGCAGGATTATAAATAGACTAATTGTAAGTCAAGGCTCATTTAAAGTTACACAAAAGTAAGTGGCAAATCTACAAATCTTTCATGACCATTTAATTGACCTAACATATGATAACCCGAGACGATGTTGAATCTACGTGCTCAACGCTTGCCCTAATCTGGTTTCGCACTCAATACTTGTCCCCAAGTCTTGATTTTGTTGGTGCTAGCACAACCTCCAAATGCCGCTGCCGGTGTCCCGAAACAACTCTGGAAGTGTTTTGAACATTTGCAATTACACTGGACCAATCGAAAGTGTAGGTGGGATGTGAGTGCTCCGAACTCGTTTCTTTTCTAGACCTCAGGAGATTAAGACCCCCACCTCTTCTTATTAAAGGCAGGGTTCGGAAACAATTCTAATTTCGTGGTTTGCTTCGAAATCGGAGCGCAGGCTCAAGGTTATCTTAACAAACGTGCGAAAACCGCAGAAAAACGCTCTTTTTGAAGTATTCCAATCATTTTGGTAAACTATTGAACCACAAAAGTGTGCCAGTCGTCCACGTTTCCAGTCATTTCCGGCTCTTTCTTGACCGCACGCGGTAGAGACCGGTTTCTGGCAGCGCCATGTAGGTATGCCGCCAGTGCGGTAACCCCGCCGCGTAGCGACGAGACGGCCATCCACAAGTTGTAGAAGCATCGATATTTTGACGGCCTAATCATGCTGTAATACCGTGATTCTTTACTTACATGCCATTTTTGCCATGAGTAACAGCTCATAGCTTACAACCTTATTGGAATGAAAAAACTCTCCGCAGTTACGGACAACTGCTGTTGCAGCACGCAGCACGATGATAAACGTGCTGGGACAGAGGTAATCGTGGCGGGACTTAGTGGCCCCATCACGGCATCCATCGTGCTGCGTGCTACAACAGCGGCTCTCCGCAACTGCGCAGCGGGATTTCGCTCTGATGAGTACAGTACATACTCAGCCCCAATTTCGCGAAAGTTAAAATGTGACTGCACCTTGCCTTTAAGAAAGCATTACTTACATGGACACATCTACAACATTACTACTATAACCCTGAAACACTGGGGAAAGAGCTGAAGCGATGAACGAGAGAACTACGATGGACAGTACAAAATGGAAACTAACTGAAACGGACCAAGGAATGAGCGAAGGGGTTAATGAGTCGGTTCCAAAGTCTGCGCCAATACGAAGCTCCCAGATTTGTTGCGATGGCGTTTCGCGCGTTGACAAAGAAACCATGTGGATATCGTCTCGACACAGTATTAATTAGGTATTGCACCGATGCAGCTGCTGTGACCCATTAATAAAAATATTTCATCACAACAAATCGGGTCAGCAGATGTACTGTCGTTTTCGGAGCGAAATTTCGGACCGCATGTGCGGACAACATCCGTCGCATCACGGAATAGGATGATAATCGTGCTGGGACCACCTGTTCGCGGCACTACTCACCTTTCTCTCAGCACGATTACCATCGTGTCACGTGATGCATCAGAGTATTGTTCAATTCCGGACCGGATATTCTAAATTTCGGAGCCGAACTTACTCTGTTCCTTCGCGGAGCGAGAAGAGAGACAGCGGGAAAGCATGTGGGAGAGGAAGAAGCAGCTTACACAAGCGAGTGATGGAAATAAATTTTACACGTAAATAGAGGATACAGTCGGCACAGGTCGCCAATTCGACTGTGGTTCCCACTTGTCGGCGCACACTGTGTACGTTGAAGCAAACTCGGTGCACGTAGGATAAGTTACTTGCCCGAGTTTTCGCCGTGCACCACAAATGGACACCACAACCATCACTGTTAGCCGTGTTGACTGCATATAGAGCTCACGTAATAAATTTAGTCTGATGAATGGACGGGCTGCGTCGGTAGATCGTCGCTCGTGATTCGGAACCCCGTCGGCCGTGATACCGCCAACACCACACAGCCAGCCGCCTGTTCCATGCGTCAGATTAAATCGACTACGGAAACCATTCACTGTGAGGTAAAATGACACGCCAGACCCTAATTCTCGATTTCTTAGGCCTCTGTCAATAAGGATTTGTACTATGTAGTCGATGAACATTCTTGAAAACTGTGGGTACAGATCAGTACATCAAGAATTTCCGAAACTGATTGCTGGTAATTTATGCACATGGCTACATTACGACAAACAGCTTAATTTCGGATATCCATCTGGCTTTCGATTTATGTTGTTTGCCCACATGAAAAATCGCGAGGTCTGAACTCTGCCAATTCGAGACTTGATGCTTCAGCAAAAGAGACTTGATGCTCATGTACAAGTCGGCATAAAGTCTTAATCTGCCGCGTTAAATTCACTGTATGGGTGAATTTGCCGCTAGGATAGGTGAGAATGGGGTGAATATCCCGTGAAAATGATGCGAACTTGCAGCGAGAGAGGGTCCAAATTACCGCGAAAATGAGGTGAATTTACCTCAAAAAATGGGTGAATTTTCCTCGAAAATTTCACGAATTTTAAGGTCCACAGCACAGGAAGCCCCCCCCCCTTGTCCGCAACATGGGCGTAATCTCCACCGAGGTCTACGTTGAGGAGCCACCCTCTGCGGACCGCTGCGTAACTCGCCCCCCCCCCGCCGTGAGGATACCCTCTGTATCCTCTCAGCAGCCAAAATTATGCTGGCCTTCGGAGAGTGACTCGAAGCCAGCTTCCAGGGCCGGCATCAGAATGCCGAATGAGGGCTCTAATGAGATGAGGCGGCTTTGATACCGGCTGTGCTCATGGTAAACACATCGAGACGTGATCAGTCGTTTTATAACGTTTTCACTGAGATGTTTTCACTTGTTCAGAAATTACTGACATGCCAGCAACGGCGGTAAATTCACGCTTTGCGCTGACTGATATCCAACCGCTCAGCAAATTCACCCTTTGCGCGGATAATCTTTGATGACGGCGCTAAAGGTGAATTTGACGCCTTATGATAACAGAGCGTGATAAAGGCCGCTTTCCTCGAAGCATCAAGTCTCGAATTGGCAGGGAAGTCATTTTCCATTTTCACCTATGATTTGCAGCGGCCACTTGGTTATTTTCTGATCTCGGCTTCCCATACCTCAAAGCAAAACCACGAGAATTTTGTTACCAGGGGCTCTAGTGATGAATCAATAAGCTCAGTCGTATTTACACTGAAATCACACGAACCTCGAAATCCGGAAAATTGGAGTAAGCATACATATTGCGTACATTCGTCAAGCTTTGTATAACGGTGCAAAACCATGTGTTGTGTCGGCTCCCCTCTCAGAGTTTTAACGTCGCAGATTTTATAGGATGCCGTGCTAGTCTAGAAGAAAGTTCTCATATATACTCTGGTTCGGAGTCAAATTTACTCTTTTCCTTCGCGCGCTTGTTTGGGGCCAGGGTAGAGACAGCGAGAAAGTGTATGGAAAAGGAGACGCAACATACGTGCGCAGACGCACGCGATGAAGGCAAATAAATTCCACTCCGAAACCGAGGATATTTGGACCTGCAGGGCAAAAAGAAAGTGAATCAGGTGCTTTGCTATTGGTGGGCCGGAACACCCCATTTGTTCATCCCTGTGAGCTACATATTTGAGTGGCGCATAAAGTATATTGAGATACCTTTACCCGCAGTTAATTCCGCGATGGGCCGGACTCGTGGCTTTGGAAAGCCATTGGAAAACAGTTTGTCATCCGAATATATATATATATATATATATATATATATATATATATATATATATATATATATATATATATATATATATATATATATATATATATATATATATATATATATATATATATATATATATATATATATATATATATATATATATATATATATATATATATATATATATATATATATATATATATATATATATATATATATATATATATATATATATATATACAGCTCAGCATAAGGAATAGTGAAGTATTTTGACGACAGCGATCAATGCTAAATATGCAAATCAATGCTTGTGGTATTGAGTGAAAATGCTTTGAATATTTTTAGCGAAGCTGATGCGACTTCGGACACGGAGATTATCAAAAAGTTGCTGAACAAAGGCTACGATTGGCGAGTTCGACCGCCTGGAATCAATCTCACTGCCAAAGGTCGCCCCATTTTCTTTCTCTTTTCCCATCTTTAGTAATGGTTTTCTTCAATTTTTCCAGTGTTCGCGTACCCAAGTAGCTTCAGCAGGGTCCATCAAGATTATTCCCACCGTCTTCGGCGAAAACAGCACCCCATCATCGACCACTGCCACCACAGCCACCTAATAATAAATACGCTATAGCTATAATTACAACAGGCTCACTATGGCCTCATGCTATTTCGAAATTCAGTCGGGAATTTACCCGGTCATAACAAAGACCAATGCATAGACAGAGTTTGTTGGAGTCGCCTTCAAACGTTTTGAAAACCTCCTGGAACTTCTCAAACTTTGACAAACTATTCAGGAAGTTCCATGGCCTTTCTCAAAACGAGCAACCGCTAACTCAACCTTTCTATCCCAAATGTCTGTACACTGCTTCAATCTGGACGTAACAAGCCGTCCGTGGAGTATACATTGCTTCTTGTTTTTTCTCGACCTAGTCGTTTTTCGATTCAGTCGAACTTTTGATTTTACACACATTCGATTTTCGACTGAGTCGAAATCGAATGTAGTCAAAGAATCTCTCGCGAATATTCACAGAAATGCATACTGTAGAGTCGTTTTAAAATACACCCTCCCCCTACATTATTGCCGTAAAGGCAGGGTTGACGATAAAAAAACGGTTTTTACTATCTTCAAGAGAAGGTAGACCTGGCCATCACAAGAATGAATATAAGTGAAAAGCTGAAAAAAAAGCTCAAGAACTAGTTATTGCTTGGTGTCCACCCGCCCCCAGTAAGCGAGATTTCTATGAACTCCTGCTACTGACTGCTTTAAGAACAATATAAAAGACGGATGAGCAAGCATTCATGAAAATCTCGTTAATTGAGGGGCGTGCGGAACTCTGCAATAAGCCGTTCTACCTTGCGTTTGTGCTTTTTACCCGCTGATTTTCACTTTTCCTACTTATTTTTACTTTTGTGATGACCAAATATACATTCTCATGGAGATAGCTCAAAAACCGTTTTGATCGCTAACCCTGCCTTTAACCAGGAGTACAATGGAAGTAGATCTCCGGAAGTCACACCCCCTATCTCAATAAATTGTGCCGTCGGCGCTAACCGATTCTTATTGCGGGTCATTCATTAGCTCACTTGTCTGTATTCCACAATACGTCAACACAATGGGTTAAGTTGCCGATTCGGGATTGTTATCCACAATAAAAGGTGAACGAGCAATCTCGCGCTGGCGGCATATATGTAAGTAGTTGACCAGAGAACTGCCTCTAAGAAAAAATGTGTAATTTTCTTACAAAGTTCATGCTAAAAGTTAGCAGTCTTCGGACGTATCCCTTTACAGGTAGCCACGGGCCAGTGGTTGTCAACGTCAACATGCTGATAAGAAGGTATAGTGCCCTTTTCTTTGTTTTCCAATCCGCTGTTTGCTCCAACTTTGGTTATCGTCTTTATTTCGGCCTTCTTTCGATGACCTGTTAGTTGAGAAACTGCTTGACTTTCATTTTTCTACACAAATTCCCCGTTGAGGCCTAGTAAGCCCTTAAGCAAACGAAAATTGGTACAATTGATTGGTACTGTGTACAATCATTGGGACCGCTTCGACTTCTAATATGTTCATGTTTATTATGCTGTATGAAGTAAAAGTGAAGAAAAAAGGAGAATGCGCTATACTGATATGTGCATGCAAGCAACTTCGAAACAGTCAGTGACTGGCTGAATCGGACTACACAATACCACTCGGAGAGTTTGGTCAGAAGGTGCGGGAGTATGCGATTTCGGGTCTTTAACGCCCTTCTTTGATAACTCATTTTGAATTGAATCACCCTTATCAATAAATATTAAAGACATCGTTCACGATGGACTTCGTTTTCGAGTTTTCCATATATAATGAGAGCACTTGTACCCTATATGACAGCTACGTTGAAAAAACCGAGAGAAATGACTGAAAACTCCTTTTTTGACCGAAAATCTCTCCATCGACTTTCGAGAAAGGAAGAGCCGACCTTTAGAGATCGAAGGGTTGACAAACGATCTCACGGTCAAATGAAGTTCATCTTTCTTTCAAGTGATTTGTGGAAAATTAAAGGTTAAGCGATGCGTGTAGAAAAGTCATTCTTTACGTAATCTTGCGATGAATTCCATCAACTTTTCCTCAGTTGTACTGTATCAATTGTTGATCAGTTATTTACACGATGACTGATAGCAAATTTTGCCAGGTGACTGACGGAGGGCCGGCCTCTTTTGACGGAATTTGAGACATTCGACCTCATTTATCTTCGCAATAAGGCGTTTTAAACCCAACAAACTCTCCCAACATTTTCAGGTGGGCCCAGAAAATCATCCGAACCGAAAAACCTGTGAGTGGTTTTCAACGCGTACGATGCCTTTAAAACCCTGGTGAGAAGGGCAATCCAACGGTATAATGACTAATATGCACTATTAAAGTTTGAACTGAGGAATGTAGAGAAACGTTTTGGTCTGTCATACAGTATATGTACTACACTATGCGGCTGTACAGCGCCAAATGCACTGTATAACGATCTGTACATCACTTTCCGAACCTTTCGTTCGAATTCAACCCAAGCATTACGTAATGGATTGCACTCCTAATCTGAACCATTATTGATTTCACACAAAATCGCGTGTACGTGCATCTTCTACCAAAATCTTAGAAGCGGTATTGTTGGTTCTCCGGTTGAAACAGGTTCGCCTTGTTTTTAAGACGCTGTGGCACGACTAAGCGTCAGAAGAGCTTATCAATATCTGATCAGCATTAGTAGCCCACATCGACGAGAAATAAAATCTTTCGAATTCTTGACCTAATTCTGCCACCAATTTTTTAGGTTCATCTGCAGGTCTTTTCCCGTAAGTGTTCTTAGTCTTGTTTCCAGAGCTCTACGGAAGTGTACTATACCAATTTTTGTTTCTCAATTTCCGGCATCTTTGCGTTTCTCCGTTTCATGGCCTTTTTGGCTCCGAAACAGATGAAAGTGCTACAGTAAGCCTTTCCGGGTGAGACCCAGTGCATATGATCTCTCATGGAGAGTTAGAAAGGTCGAGGCACTATGATGCAGATTAGTTTCTTCATTTACTTCCCGCTTTCTGTAGGGAGGAGGTCGTATTTTTCATCTGCTTTTCGCAGGTAGACTTCAATCTGATTGCGAGATCAGGATTCTTTGTCAAGTTTATTCTAGTAAATGTACACAGAGCGATCGATTCGGCTGACAGTGCTGCGATTGTGGCACCATCGGTAAGCGGGGTTTCGATCGCACGCGGCGATCTACTGTCGCAGCGCCATCCATTCATTGGACTAAATTCTGCAGGGAGACTCTATGCTTGACGCGAAATTGTTCGTCGGATAGGTCTATTCTGCGGCACACCTAAGGACTGCGCGCATTATACATACATAGACACGCTGGCACACAGACTGCTAAGGAACACATCGGTTCAACAAACGACTACGCGTCGACTATAGCTAGAGTCAAGCTACTCTGCTCCAAGCCCTGGCCCAGTGCTGGCCTCTTCATCTTTCTGGTGAATTTTTGATCGGTCTCATGTTGTCAAGGAATACAACGTGTTATACATCTCCTTCGTTGGACAAATCTGCTCGAATATTCTACCGCATAATCTCCCTGGCGTCCACCCGGTTGGCATTCACACTTGAATGTGAATTTAAAAAAAAACCAAGCAGAGCGAATCAATAGGGTGGACACATATGTAGTATGGACTGCGAATATCCATACTAACCGCCCTTTCTACTCTATTCCTATGTTTTTTCTGTTGTCATTTAATGATGCCTGAAGAATGTTTGTTTTCATTTCCTTCTTGGATTTCCCTCACTATGTCTTGCTCCCAATTAGTCGCAGCTCCGGACAATGCCTTTGGCAATGGAATGATACATGTGAAATCTTTTCCAGGAACACGCTCTATCCTGCTCCTTTTTTGAAGGGCGGAAGCCGGGTTTGAAAAGAACGCTGCCGTGGGAATTCGCTTATAACCCTCTGGAAAGCGGCTGAAGACAGACGGAAATGCTCTCCCTAACGTGATTTTCGATGGGTACCGCTCTTTAGATAACATTTGGGAGGGGAAGAACCTTGTTTAATTCTGTTTCGATTTTGTTATTTAGTGCGGGAAATGGAAGGTCGTGCAGGATCGTAAAGGCATTACTAAAAGAAGCTTTGATGGCCAGGATACGATTTGTCTGATTTGAAACTACATATGTTTTTTCCTTTCTCTCTCCTTAGAGAATGTTGAAGAATTCAAACATACGAGTTCGCGGCAGACTGTCGTATGGTGGTTACAACCTTGTGCCACTCTCCTATTCATGTGAAACAATTGATGGCAAGAGACGTAAAGTCTGTAATCGAATGAGACTGGCTGCTCACGTGGTCGGCGTCCGTGTCGAGCGGTTCTCGAAAAGGCCTTTTTTTTTGAAAGAGCCTTCTCACGGCTGCAAACAGTTGGCTGGAACATTATTCACTACTCGTCTAACACTCCTGCTTATAAATTTACATGCTCAAAAGATGACTTCGCAACCGCCGCACGAAAAGCACGCCGACCGCGTGCGCGGACAATTTTATTTGAACAGACTTTGCACACAGGCACTAACCAGTTCTAAACGTCCGTCGCGCACTCGTGGAATCGCATTTCAGCTCAGCCAGGTATGCTTTTTATGCTTTTACTCACTTGATCGACACTTTCTGATGATCCTCTGCAATATTTTTTTTTTCTTATAGAATCAGAAATGCAGGAACCACATAGCAAAAAGAGATGAATTCGCGTACCTACTGGGGCCTTTTTGAAAGTAACATGCGTAATTCGTGATTAGGTGAATCTGAAAGTCAGAAATCCAGAAGATTCGATCGAGTGTAAACGTTTAGACTTCTGAAAATGTCGTCTTCAGTAGGGCTTACTGTTTTTTCACGCGAATGAGTTGTATATAAATGCGACTGCAAGCAATTCCATTGGCATCATCGCTCTTCTCTTGCACCTCGCTCCTTCTTCGTCTCAAAAAAACTTGTTACGCGAATGTTTCCTGATGAGACTACGCGGACATTTCTCGGTGCTGAAATATGATAGACGAGCAAATCTGAGGGCGATAATTGGCTTCATGATTAGCACGAAGCGTCGAGCCTGACGAACATTTCGCCTAGCCAACTAACGAAGCCTTTTTAGGGGACTCAAAGTGGAGCTCACGGCGATCCACTTCTGGACAGCGAGACTTTACGGTTATTTTCAGTATTTCCAAAATCGACGACGTCAACATGGAGTACAGCGTTCAGTTGACGTTTCGAGAGTCGTGGGTCGACGGACGGCTGGCTTATGGTCTGCCAGGGGACCACAAACCCGACTTTCTTATCCTCACTGCTGGACAGCAGATTTGGATGCCCGACAGCTTCTTCCAGGTACTTACAGCTATCTGTTTTGGGACATAAAGAAGATACTGTGAACTTAATTTCTGCTCAAAAGGTAGCTTCAGAGACATTTCTGTTTCCTTTACTTTCTAGTTGAGGTACAATACCATGCGTATTTTTAGCCCCAGAAGATTAGTTTAATGAATAAAAAATGCCTTTAAAGTAGTGGTGACAGAATTTATTTATTTCCTTTTATTTCCAAATAAACAAACATTTTCTTTTCTGGATCTTTTACTCTCTTCTGGGGTTCGCCACCATTTGGAGTGAATGTTGGCTCAGTGCAGTAAATGTAGAGATTATTGTACATATGTAAGATCTCGACGTGGCGGAACTTCTCAGCTAACTGTTTGTTCCTGATTGGTGTGCTAGAAAATTACCTAAATTTTTGGTAACAGAAAGAGCAATGAAGGCATTTCAACATCCCTGCAATTTTCGATAATCCAGAAGGGGAAAACTATGCTGTTAGAGTCCTTAAGATTATTCATGAATTTTCAGAATGAGAAGCAGGCGCAGAAACACATGATCGATAAGCCTAATGTGCTGATTCGAGTGCACAAAGACGGTCAGATTCTCTATTCGGTCAGGATTTCCCTTGTGCTCTCTTGTCCGATGCATTTGCAGGTGAGTGATCCGACTTTTCTGCATTTATACCCAATTCATCTCCAGGGCCGGGATCTCACATCTGTCGACCGTTTGTTGTGTATTAAAGGCAGTGTTCACGATGATTTTCATCCCCGAGTTTTTCACATAAAACAATGCGTTGGCCTCCAAGTGTTACCGAAATTACGAAGAAACGGCGAGAAACGCATGAAAACGTCGTTTTTCAGTGGCATTATTCTATAACATGGACTAGTTGTCCAGTTGGAAGAACATGTTCATGGTGATTGTCACCGGTGAAAAATTGGGTCAATCTAAGATAGAAGAATATTTTATGCAAAGCAGGATTAGTTAGGGCCTTGAGAACAGAACGGAGCAATAGAGAGTCGAAAATTGCAAAGGACGGGTCCACAAAAGATTTCATTGTCGCAACAGACACTTCCTGTGATACTTAAGAGGCTGGGTGATACTTAAAGGCACAGTCCAACCTCGAAATTGTGCTTCTGCTCTCCAGCCTATCTTGAAAACGGTCCGACGCCGATTCCAATGAGGTCTCTGAAATCGTACAAGACTTTCTGGGGACGGAGTTATGGCCTCTCAAAATTTGAGCTGCGGAAGTACGGTGGACGAGTTGTCCGAGGCTTGTAACTTCTGTCATTTGCAACCGATGTCTGCGAGCGGACCTGAGTCGGTAGAGAGACTGAGAATGAAGGGATGAACGGGGCTATTGATCGAAAACCATCGCTCATGTCGCCACTGTTGAGCTCGAAGCATCGTAAAAGGGGCGTGCCAAAGTGGCTTCCGTGTGTGGGCGCCCCACGGTGGCTTCGCCCTATATCTCGCCTTTTCGGGGGAATCGAGAGCTCGCACTTGGCAGGTCTTATAAGGGGTGGGTCCACTTCATAATTATGTGGTCTTCTCAGATTTCGCCCCTGAGCTTGGACTGTGCCTTTAAGGATTTCGTGTACTTCTGATGCGTTTTTCTCAATTTATACGTCATTTTAGTTCTACCCGGGGGCCACTTGGTCGATATAGCGAATAATCTCAAAATTAAAGATTATCGTGAACACTGCCCCTAAAGCGAATGGGGGTGGTATTTGTGAAACGATGTACTGTGCTTATCTGGGCCTAATTCCGGTCCGCGATTGCGTCTCGACACGCTTTGCAGCCTCACGCTCCCGAGTCAGAAGAGCTTTCAGCGCTGCAGCCGCCGATCTGCTGACTTCAGGTGGGTTTGGAAACTGGAAACTAAGAAAACTTGGAGAAGATTGAGTAAACAAGCCGCAGCAAGTCGGCTTTGGCGCTGGAAACCCGACTGACTCGAGCGCGTGCGGCGGCAAAGCGTTTTGAGACGCAATAGCGGACCGGAATTCGGCCCAGATAAGCACAGTAAAGTCAGTCTGAATAAGTTTCTTCACGTGGTCGGCGTGCGTGTCGAGCTATCGTCGCGAAGGCACCTCCCAAATCTGTAAATCGATTAGCATGATTCTGAGAGGCATATTGAATAATAACCCAGTCAGCTGTTCGCACTTGCGGAAGGCTGGCCCGAAAAAAAATGTCTCCGCCACGGCCGTTCGTCATACATGCCGACCAGGGATGTGCGGCAATTGTCGTTTGCCATTTGTCGTTTGCCGGCCATTTTTGGGACTTTTTTGCCGTTTGTCAATTACCGAAATTTTTGTTATTTTTTCCGCAGAACTCGGCAAAACATTGGAAGGAAACGCCGCTTATGCTCGCGGCTATGTGGGCACTAGGGGTAATTCGAATATCCGTTGTTCGCTCATCCGTTATCCGGGGTTTTGAGTTATCTGGGGTGGTAGTGAATCTGTTTGAAAACGCGAGTTCGCTCGCGGTAAGTTCACGGTAGATTCGCGGTAAACCGCAGCTAAACGCGAATTGAAACTGCGCACTCGCATGCCACGTTATGAGACACTAGATACGTATAGTGTAAAAAATTCTCAAAAAAAAAGTTCTTTCTGTCTTTTCTGAAAAAATCTTGATTTTGAAAATTTTTACCTTTTTTCAGCTCGCAGTAATTTCGTGCAAAACTTCAACTCATTGCGAGCAGACAGAGAAATTGGAACTAGTGTGTGAATGAGGAAAAAGATGAATAGTTCTCAAAAAAGTCCTCTGAAGAACTTTTTTTGAAGCTATCCATCTTTTTCTTCATTCATAATCTATTCCCATTTTCTCTGTCAGCTCGCGTTATGTTGCAGTTTCGCGCGAACTTAACGCGATATCACCACCCAATTAAATTATGACTCATTTCATATTACTTACTCGCAGTCGGTTCTAGTTTTGTCGAAGCGCGGCTATTGAACGCGGAGCCGCAGCGGCACCGCGATAGTGCCGCTTCAATGCCTGTAGGAGCCGGAGCCGCAGCGGCGGTTTCTTTGATTTCCATGAGGTCTTGTTTCTTGTTTTTGTTCATCTGATGTCTTAAAATGACACTACTTCCTTAAATTTGAATTATTATATTGTTGAAATAGGTATTGGAAAAAAGGAAAAAAAGTAGAGCGGCACATGTGAATAACTTTTGGGCCAATTTAAGGGATGAGGGTTTTTCGCCATTTGCCGATTGCCGTTTGCCTTTTGCCGGCCGTTTTTTGGGATTTTCTTGCCGATTGCAGTTTGCCGAAATCTCAAAATGGTTTGCAGCACATCCCTGATGCCGACCGCGTGGGCGACAGTCTCATTCGGACAGACTTTACGTATGTTTCCAACTCAATACGTTGAACAAGATTGTTCCACTTATTCACTAGCTCCACTGTTTAATAATTTGCCCTCAACAACTTCTGGTAGGGATCCAGGGTGAAGTTTTACGTTGAAGTCGAAATGTTGAGGAAGCTGTGTGGGCATTGAAAAAGCACTCGTGAGGCTTCTAGGAATACGAAGTGTAGTGTACCCGTACGAGTTTTACACTTTGTGTTCTCACGTAGGTGATTTCGCTGTCGCGAACGTCACAGTGTTGAAAGGTGTGCCAAATACTTTCACCATGTTGAGCCAAAAACCCTCCGTACCTTCCTGGGTAGCATAGTTGTACAATTCCCAAATTTCAAAAAATCTTTCGAAAGTCTTTCGAAAATTTCGTTCGTGTACAACTATACTGGGTAGGGATAGTTCCCATAAAAACTAGCCCTGAAAGGTGCTCCGAAAAGTATTCGATTTAGTCTGACGCATGGACCAGGCGGCTTGCCGTGTGGTGTTGGCGGCATCACTGGCCAACGTTGTTTCGATTCGCGTACGGTGATCTACCGTTGCCCCCCGTCCATTCATCAGACTAAAATTATTAAGTGAACTCTACAGTGCGTTCAGAAATTATAGGCTCACCCTTGAAAACAGAGGTTTTCAATACGCTACACAGTTTGGCGATCCATACTGTTCCATATTGAATTCAGCAGTGCACAAAACCTGTGAATACTCAATCTTATGAATACTCCACGATTTTGAACAATTTTAAGAAAAATTATCAGATTTTTCACCGCTCAGAAATGATAGACTCACCCTGTGAAAATTCAAATTTCCTACTTCGAAAAATTTCTCGTTGCAAGTGCATTACATATCATTGACGTGGGTACATCGTTCATCGTTGTTGCTAGTATGGGACGTGGTACTGCTCTTACTACTTCAAAACAAGCCCGGATTCGTGCCCTCGCCTCTGTTGGACTTGAAGGCATCGTACGCGCAAAAAACCGTATATAATTTTTTCATGTTTTTGCGCAGGCGATTCTCTGACATACAGAATAAGAGTGGAAAGCCTCCACAAAACCATCAACTTCCGCAAAAAAACTCGTCTCGAAATGTCTCGAATTATCTACTTCCCACCGCTCCGTCAATTTCGGTGTGTCTGGTGCAATACGTCCAAAGTTTTTTTTCACAAACGTCGGATGTGTTTTTTGCTCTAAACTTACTAAGTGGGTGAATTTATATTGCCTTTTGTTCACTGGAACTTATTCTAAATAAAGAAGTAACCATTGGGCTAGTTTGGATGTTAGAATTCCCCGAATTAAAAATTTCAAATGCTGAATCATCTGCGCCTGTGATGGCGCTTCTGTTCCTTGTGCTAGATGGTTGGTGAGAACTGGTGGCGGATCGTCATTTTAAACCACTCCAACTTCAGAACCATATGTTTTTGACGCGCAAAACTTTACCGGCGTGGTCCACCAGGCTCATTCTTAAAATTGACCTTGAAAAATGGAAATTGGTTTCCAGCGCGAACGATGCCTTTAACGAAGAACAGCGGCCCAGTTCGGACTTTCGCAACACTGTGATGGGCAGTTTCTTACGGATCCGGCTTCTTATGGAAAGGCGAAGACTACCGGACGCTCTAAGAAGGTCACCAGTCAGGATGCCCGGAGGATCAGTCGCCTTCGTTTCAACAGCACGTTGTCGCTGAATCAAGTCAGCTCTGAATTATCGCTTGATGTTCCGAAAATAACTGTCTGGAACACCTCAAACGGCAATGAAAACATCGTCCGCCAAGTTATGAAGAAGGCCCCGTCAATGTCCGCCAACTATAAAGAAGCTCGACTGGAATTTGCGAGAAAGAACATGGCAACCGACTGCATAACGGTAAGGCGATCTCCCGTAAGCCAAGAAAACTTGAAAAATGAGCTTAAAATTGTTCAGGTTATTTTCTCCGACGAGAAAAAATGAAATCTTGATGGTCCTGATGGGGCTAGGTATTACTGGAGGGATCTCCACAAGGATCCGTTGATCTTTAGAAGGAGGAACTTTGGTGGCGGCTCGCTGATATGTTGGGGAGCATTTTGCAGCAAAGGTGTTTTGGAAATGGCCTTCACTTCCTGTCGGATGAACGCGGAGGAATACCAGGAAACTGAGGACACACCTACTGCCGTTCTTTTCTGGAATGCGTCGTCAGCGCTTCACTTTCCAGAAGGATAACGCTGCAGTACATGTGTCGAGGTCTACAAAATCCTGGTTGGAGCAGCAGGGAATTCGTGTGATGGAATGGCCTGCGTGCAGCCTCAAAATTAAAATTAAAAAAAAGAGCCTTAGAAAAATAAAAAAAAGAATTTACCTTAAATTGTTTAAAATCGTGGATTATTCGAAAGATTGAGTAAGCACAGGTTGTTTGCACTGCTGAAATCAATGGTAAACAGTATGGGTAGCCAAATTGCAAAGCGTTTCGAAAACCTTGATTTTCAAGGTGAGCCTATCATTTCTGAAAGTTGGGCTCCGCAGAAAATGTTAAGGATTTGGCATGGCTCTAAAATGTCGTGAAATTGTTTCATTAGATTTGGCTATGAAACTATTTTTCTAAATGAGGTGAGATTGTTGAATCGATTTGGCTGTTGTTGGCATAAGCAGTCAACATAATCATCAAATGTAGTGAAATGGTTGCAAATGGATTTGGCAGGCGCTCTATGAATTATCAGAGTCAAATCACGCGTCAGAAGGTCCTCTGCCGAGCAAATAAAGACAAAAAGAAAAAGCTGTTAATCAATTAACAATGCTGAACGAAATGTGGCCTTATGGGCTAGAAATATGGTTTTCGAATGTTATTCTGCCTTTTCAGTGTAGCTTCCACTAAGGTACTAGACCTTCCCTCACCGAATAGATAAAAATCATAAAAACAAAATGTAACACAATTTAATCCCTACTGAGGCTATGTGTTCGTGTCCTCAACGCTGTCACGGTTCACATTGTATGGAAACGTTTTTGTTGCTAGACTTATTCTTGTTCTCATTTTATTCAATATACGCTCCTAACAAAACCCCTTCTGACGCGTGATTTGACTCTGATAATTCATAGAGTGCCTGCCAAATCCATTTGCAACAATTTCAGTACATTGGATGATTGTGTTGACTGCATATACCAACAACAGCCAAATCGATTCAACAATTTTACAACATTCAGGAAATCAGTTTGATAGCCAAATCTAATGAAACAATTTCACGACATTTTAGAGCAATGCCAAATCCCTAACCTTTTCTGCGGAGCCCAACTTTCAGAAATTTCACTACTTTTCCTAAGGGTTTCCCTTCTACAATCTGGTCAATCTCCAAAAGTCAAATTGTTGCTCTTTAAAACATAGTGGTAGAAATGAAGAAACAACCGCTCCGCTGCTAGGATTGCAAGATAATAGTTGCAACGCGGCTTCCTGCAGATAAGATACAATGCATATAGTTTTTGAATTTAAAAGTCGAGAAAATGAAGAAATGAGTTTTAAAATGACCCAATTGTACAGGGTTGGGGCACCATCCCGGCCCATATGTCTGATTGGAAGGCATGACTTGTATACGGTGTTCTGTGCATTGAACGGAGGTCTTTATCACCGGTGAGGTTGTTTCTCTAAACCCCAGTCTGTTCAGCATCAGTCGCTCACTTGCGGACAAAAACGGTGTGTGAATGAAAACATACCGCTCTCAAATTCTTCTATACCCTACCCCTCATCAAACGGGTATCATCAATTTTGTTTACCGTGAGAATTTTGTGCCGATGGCAATTTTTTTAAAATCGCAGAAAAACAGCACCACCGGTGGTGAAGATGTAGCGAATTCGGAGTCAGAACTTAGAAAATTTTAGAGCCCACTCGAGTGAGATTACGGTAGCCCTGTTCTGGCGCATTTACCTATCGTTCTTGTTGATTCGGAGGCATGACTTGCATACGGTGTCCTGGACATCAAACTGAGGTCCTGCGCACGTCCCTTGATGTCCTACACACTCCTACTGAGATCCAGCACACATTCCGTGACGTCCTGCACACCCCTACTGGGTTCCTGCACAGGTTCCATGATGTCCTGCACTCTCCTACTGAGGTCCTGCACACAATCTATGACGTCCTGCACACCCCTACTGGGGTCCTGCTCACGTCCCATCATGTCCTGCCTACTCCTACTACGGTCCTGCACACGTTCCATGATTTCCTGAACACTCCTACCGAGGTCCTGCACAGGTCCCATGATGTCCTGCACACTTTTACTAAGGTCCTGCACACATTCTGCGACGTCCTGCAGACCCCTTCTGAGGTCCTGCACAAGTTCCTTGATGTCCTGCACACTCCTACTGAGGTCCTGCACACATTCTACCACATCCTGCACACGCACCCTAAGGTCCTGCAACCGTTCCATGATGCCCTGCACACTCCTTCTGAGGTCCTGTACACATTCTACCACGTCCTGCACACATTCTACGACGTCCTGCACACCCCTACTGGGGTTCTGCACACGTCCCATGATGTCCTGCCCACTCCTACTACGGTCCTGCACACGTTCCATGATGTCGTGCACACTCCTACTGAGGTCCTGCACAGGTCCCATGATGTCCTGCACACTCCTACTAAGGTCCTGCACACGTTTCATGATGTACTGCGCACTCCTACTGAGGTCCTGCACACAATCTACTACGTCCTGCACACCCCTACTGGGGTCCTGCACAGGTTCCATAATGTCCTGCACACTCTTTCTGGGGTCCTGCACAGGCTCGATGAGGTCCTGCACACATTCTACGACGTCCTGCACACCCCTACTGCGCTTCTGCACAGGTCACATGATGTCCTGCACACTCCTACTAAGGTCATGCACACGTTCCATGATGTCCTGCATACTCCTACTGAGGCCCTGCACACTTTCTACGGCGTCCTGCACACCCCCACTGAGGTCTCGCATAGTCAACCGACACTTCAGCACACCCTGCGACGCCTTCTTATCGATGGTGCACTTGGAACGATTACGCGCCGCGGTCAAGTACATCAATCTCGCACAGCGTCCTCTTTCGAGCCGGACGTTTAAAGTACACCACCCTAGAGAGCAAGGTGTTTATATGGAGTCTAAGAAAACAATGATTGATAACGAAAAACCCATCATTTCCATAAATTAATCTTGAGAGGCCGGTTTCCGAGTTTGAACCACCCGTTAGGGGCCCAGAAGTCATTATGGTGAGTTCTGACAATTATTTTCGGCATTCCCATGGCCGATTACCTCTAGTCACAAATTTTCGAGCGATTTGGTCCACGCCTTCCAAAAAAATGGAATTCGACGGGCGGAGGTGGAGGCGGAGGCAGTGGTGGAGAACGTTTCTGCGTACTTTGAGAGGTCATAACTTCAGAGAGCGGGGACCAGTTGGAATGAAAAGTTGCACACATATGTAATTTCTTGCAGCGCATCGAATGCTGTACAGCTCATACCTCTGGTGACGGTATGAATAGGTGATCTCATTGTAGGGCATCCGCGCGGCAAGAGATCAAAGCTAAATCCTGGTGCGCGCTTCGCGCGCACCACACATTCTGAACGCATAGTAAGTGTGCCAACGCGGCAAAAAGCGTTCCGAATCGCCTGTGGAATTTCAAATATTAATATGTGTCCATTTCAATATCTTCCTATAGCCGTAGTCTCACCAGAACGATATGCGAGTGAGGCACGCGAAACGAGGACAAAACATTGTTCTCCGATAGGCAATCCTGGATGATCCGTAGCCCCGCCTGGGTCGTCAGCCACCACCAGGTCGATATGCAAGTATAGCACGGAGAAGAATGTTTCAGGACAGAATGTTTAATTTTATGTGCCTTCCGTGGTCGTCCATAGTCCCAACTGGGAGACGATTATAAATTGCCACCGGCACAAATTTCTCACGTTAGACAGAATTGATGATAACCAGTTGATAAGGGGTAGGGTATTAAAGAAATTGAGAGCGGTGTGTTTTCATTCACACACCGTCATTCTCCGGAGGTGAGCGGCTGAAGCTGAACACACTAGGGATTAGGGAAACAGCCTCACCGGTGATAGAGATAGCACGATATTGGGGCCTACTCATAGAAAACTCTGGTAAGAAAAACCATTTCACTTCCGTGAGAATTTTGTGCCGGTGGCAAATTATAATCCTGTCCAACTGGGTTGTCCGTAGTCTTGCCCAGTCGGTAACAAAGGTTGTTCTACGATGAGTCGCCGGTAGACCCTCCTCGTCCCATCTCGATCGGCGTTGTATCAGTGATACCATTGTGGCATTCCTTCAAGCGCGGCGCAACTAGGGAACCTCGCAGGTCCATCCCCATTATTTGAAAGATTTTGAATGCTTTCTGGTCAGTTCTGGACCGCTTTCTTCGGAACTGATATGGGTTCTTGCTACGGACACTGCTAAACAAAAATACAAGCGTCTTGAAGTGTCGCGAAAAGGTGAGGGTGCCCATCAGCCAATTTTTAAGGTGTTGAAAAAAAATCGGATTAGGCTCAAAACTTTTAACTGGAGATTATTCAGGGCGCTGAACGGGAAACTGGGGTCTGTTTGTCACCAAACTTATGATTACTGTAGGTTACGGTAGGCATAATGTCTTTTAACTGGCTTTACCTATCTCTAAAATTTCGAAAATCAAAAACTAGACCTAAAATTCGTGTTCGGCGTCCCAAACAACACCCACAGAGAAATTTTGTGTCAAATCTAAGACTGACCAAGCTACCGTATACCCACCGTAACCTACCGTAGTCTATCGAAAATCGATAAACGGATTGCAGATTCGTGTTTACCACTGAAAATAACCCCCAGAGCAACAATTTGAGCCATATCTATCGCAGCACTCCGGAAATCGGCAAACGTCGCAATTTGCCATCAAATTTTCTCCCCGATGGGAAGCTTCGAACGAATCAAGTCGAAAACTTCGAAAGATCCCCAAATAGCCCAACTGGAGGAATTTTTGAGTAAAATATCGAACATTTCTTTGAAACGAGGTATAAAAAACGCCAAACCGAAAATCCCAACAAGTCCAAAACGGTATCAGTCTCCGCAAAGTTCGGAAAATGTGGCTTCACCCAAACTTTGCTCAAGGGGGTAGTTTTGGGCGCTGAACACAATTGTGAGGTCCGTTTCCAAATTTTCCAAACATTAGTGCGCGCCTCTGATAGAAAAAAGGCACCTAACAAAAAATTAGAGGCTTCTAGCCTTATCAAAATTGTAGCTCATGGATCTCCAGGGTATTTAATTGAAAATAAAGAAAATGACTCAGCATTCAAGCTCAGTAAGTGAAGTAACTCTTCACCGGAATTCTTGAGCCGAATTCATCCAAGAGCTACAAATGTCACGTTCAGCTCAGCTGCAGGAAATACGAACTCTCACTGGTTATAGCTTTTTTCGCAGGCGTCCGTAGCAAAATTCGAGTTCATATTGGAAGAGAGCGTGCCAGAGTTGACTAGAAAACATTCATGAGCTTCCTGATTCGGGGGAACATGATGTGAGGTTCCCTAGCAAGTTTTCTCACGGACGTCCCAAGCGGGACTAGACCCGGGACGGCCCATAAACGATCTAGGAGGGAGTGCGTCGTATTATCAACCAGCTATGACTGAGACCTGAAATGCAGCGTGCGATATTTGCGTCCACACGTGTGAATGAGGCCAGGCAGGATTGATGTGCCTGCCGGAATTTCTAGGTGGTGCAGCTGAAGGATTCCAGTCTTTTGATGTAAGACTCGGGGCGTCATCGCGAAAGAACTTGTCAAGAGTGAAGCGAAGGCGACTTTTGGACGGTGCACCTCAACGGGCTACAGGGTGCCACCCGCAACACACCACAGCCAGTAGTTTCGTCGACTTCTAGCGGTGCTTAGTCCTTCCCTCCAATTTGCTCACATTCTTCACTGTTTGACGCCTAAAGACTACTAAACGCAGTCCCCCACCCAGCAAGTTCCTCTCCTTCTCTATGATAGAGGACGAAAGGGTCTGCGGCTGCTGATGGTTAATCGCATTCCTGTTCCCGGAGTTTCATTATTACGGCCACAGCGTCGTGTCGCAAGGATTTTCCCGACTTCATCGCCTCCAGTCAGTGTCCTCCCAGCTCTCCGGAATCGGGCCAGATTTGAGTGTCTTGCCATTTCTTCGCTCAAAAACTGACATTTTCCTTCGGACTGCGTGCCACGACAGACCAGCATAACAACAGCCTGATTTCTACCCTGGATGCTGTTGGGGCAAATCTCAAATCATGACATTGGTCCGTGTTCACAAATGGACGATACAAAATTAGTCTCGATTCATGATCAACCCGTGATTTTTCTTTTGCTTCACTTAACGACGACCATTTATCGACTGCCCATAATTTGAACACTCTCTGTTTATGATTTACAAAATTCAGCATTATAGGAGGTTGTGTCACGAAGCAGGGCTTATTGTTCTGAAAACTATGGAGTCCTGAAAGGTCTTATCAAGCTTCTGAAGCTTCCTTGTCCGAAATTGAAGGATCAGAGTTTTGAAACGGAGAGCTCAGTGCGTGCTGTTGCTGCAAACGGACAAACTCCGTTTACAGCTGCGATCAGCAGCAACTCATTAGCGCGTTAGTCCCCCGAAAACGATCCGATATCGCATTATCACGCATCAAACGCTGACATGCCATCCGCCTTTCCTAGTCTGAAAAGTCGTCTATTCATGGAAACATGGTGCAATTGTGGAGGAGCAGTCGGCAAAGCCACAATTAGTCTAATCCCTTTGTCAATGAAGAACTCTCTAGGCTCTGAGCTGTTCTCCTGTGAACTTTCGCTGCACTTTACAGTTGACCGCAATGTTAAGAGGACGTGGTGCGGTTGCGGACTCGCACTAAAATTACGGTAGAATCTGGCACTTTGTCAGATTTCGTCTTCGATCGGCGCCACAGCTGATATTCTCGTGAGCAGAGAGACGACGGTTGGCGCCGATCGATGACGAAATCTGGCAAAGTGCCTGATTCTATCGTAATTTAGTGCGAGTCCGCAACCGCACCATGTCCTTTTAACATTGCGTTCAACTGTAGAAGTATTCAATCGCTTGGAAAAACAAGTTCACAGGGATTTCGCCATAGTCTCACTTTCACGAAATATTCTGCGCAGACTTCGTTGATACAGAAGTATGCTTCCGTTCTCCCTACAGAAAGAACGACGAGCAATGAGGCAGCGCAAGTGCCATACGGAGCTTCCGCTATTGTTTTACAATTTCTCTGAGGACCACAAGACGCAAATTATTCAGAAAACTTCAAAACAGCGTCAGAGTTACAAATCTTAGAAATGTAATTGTCAACTCTCTGGCTCCGAGACATCGCACATTCATTAAATCCATACACGCAAAACATTTCTGTTCGCATGGGTGTTCGCAGTCCAGGTTGGTTTGAAACCAATTCTGGACAGAATGTACTATCCATAATCGAATCGATAAACCCTGGATCCGGAATGATCAACGTTAAAACCATAGTTTAGAGTTTTCGAAATATCGAGACAGTGGCTTAGAGCATTTGGAGAGTTTTACATACATACGGGATAAAACTAACACTGTATCCGCGGTTTAAAGGCAGGGTTCGCGATAAAAACTTTTTTTAGCTCTCTTCATGAAAAGAAAAATTTGTTCATCACGAAAGTTGAAACAAGTGAAAAAAGGTGAAAATTTGCCGAAAAAAACACAAGACAGGGTATAACACCTAATTACAGGTGTCCGCACACCCCACACCGCCCCCCCCCCCAATTAACGAGATTTTCATGAATGCTTGTTTACTCTGCTTTTCTTTTGCTCGTGAAGTAGTCAGCAGTCCCTAGAAGTGCTCAGAAGTTACTTTAGAAACAAAATAAAAGATGGCAAAATATGCATTTATGGAAATCTCGATAATAGGGGTTGGGCGGGCAGCAAGCATTAACTTGTTGTTGAGCGTTGTTTCTCCAACTTCTCACTTATTTTTTACTTTTGTGAGGGTCAGATCCACCGTTCCATGGGGAAAGCACAAAGACCGTTTTTATCGCGAACCCTGCCTTTGATCGTTGATCAATCCAGCCCCTGGTCAAGGCAGATTTTTACAATTTTGAGGGCAGAAAGTAAACCAATACATAGGCCCGCAGTGTTATGCACTTTTTAGTCAACTGTCCAATGAGCGTTGTTTATTCCATTTCTTTTTTTATTTTTGTCGATATTAATCTTTCCTTTCTTTATTCTGTCTTTTTTCCACTGCGCCGGTTTCAAGATTACAATTCCCTCTTTCGTATTTCGAAGCATTCTACAGGACATAGATATTTGCACGATATCATTGAATCAAGTTCTACCTTTCACTTGTACAGAATGGCCGACAAGTTAAAGAGCCGATATTTGAAGGTGGATTTCTGCTCTTCCTTCTTTTTTTTCATGCTTCTTTTTGAATATCCTTCTTTTTTTCTCGTTAGATGTTGCGAATAAGGGTTATGCTTGGTGCGTAGGGGACTTGCGGCTGCAGCGAGCTGTCGCCGCCCTAAAAACGGCAATCAAGGATAAGAGTGGGAAAAAACAAACAATCCCAGTGTTATAAAGTCCCACGCAATCCTATTTACGTCAAAACGGAAAGAACGGAGAAGGCATTTAAAGGCAGTGTTCACGATAAGAAATGCGTTTCAAGTTTCCACTAGGAATGAATAGTGGAGGGGCAGACTGTAACACGAACGTCGAAAGAACGCTTGAAAACGAGCCAGGAAGAGCCCCAAAGGAGCCCGAAGTTGCCATTTGAGCGCAAGGCAAACCCCAAGAGCGCAATGCACGCTCTCCGACAAGAACAAATGAAAACTCGAGATCGTGAGATGAGCGATGGCTTCCTATCAATATCCCTGTTCTTCCCTTCATTCTCAACCTCTCTCTTTACTCAGGTCAGCTCGCATACATCGGCTGCAAAAGACGTAAGTTACAAGCCTCGGACAGCTCGCCCGAAATGCTTCCCTAGCTCAAATTCTGACGGACCATGGGGGTCTTGTACGGTGCCAGAGACATCATTGGAATCAGCATGGGACCCTTTCAAAGATAGGCGGTAAACCAGAGAAACGATTTTTATCGTGAACACTGACTTTAAGGAACAGAACGATTTTGATTTTTTTTCCCACATCGCCAGAATCGACCGCATACTTAGAGTGTCGACCGCAACCGCAGCATCACCCTTTTCCATTGCCGAGGCCTGTATGTATGGTTTGCGTATCAAATTTAGTCTGTTGAACGGACCAGGCACGATGATTGCGGCTAGCCGTGCAGCGTTGGAGGCATCTATTAGTACTATCATTTTTTCACTTCCAATGCAGCATAGTAGGACCTCGTAACCAATTAGTTGGCGGTAAGCTTTCGTCGAAAACGAATTCTTCAGACCTCAAAGGCATAGTCCACGGTGAAATATGGTTGTCGAGTTTTCCGTTGAATATGGGAGGTCAAAGGCCTACTGAGACAATCGTGCCAGAAAGAGCAGCGAAAAATGCCCGAAAACCGCTTCTCTCTACCAAAACAGGATCGCTTCTGTGACGTTTCATTTCTGGCATTAGAAGAATTGACCGGTTCGGAGGAGTGAACTGTTCAGTGTAATAAACGTGATAAACGTGATAAATTCTTTTGATAACCGATTGTTTTCCTTTCTTCCTTGTAACAAGGGATCGACCCAAAGGCCGGCCTTCAAACCCAGGAAGCCATTTTGAGGTGGCGAAAACTTCATTCGGAGGCAATTTAAGAACTCCAAAGTTTGTGAGTGACCTTGTGAAGACCTACTAGTCCCTTTAAACGCAAAAACTGGAAAACGGTTCTCATCGTGTACGGTGCCTTTAAATTACATCGCATAACAACTTATTCTACGATAAAGAAATATAGCCGATCATAGAGACTAACTAAGAAAGCGAGCAATTTGGTAAAGGTGGAGGTCGGACTAAAGATGGCTCGTACCACACTTCGCGCTGCAGCCTGGTGTGCGCCCCCGTAAGGTTATCCGAAGCGCTTGCACATTCTCACTGCACTATATATGTAGTGCATTGGAAGATAGAAAACGAATATTTTGAATGAGACTCAACGATAGTTTCATCTTGAGATCGCTGTCATTGTTACTGACGCTCTTCCTGACTCCGGTTTCCAGAAAAAAAAAGACAAAAGTTATAGCTGCAGCAGCTTTTCTATTAGCACAGGACTATTGTGCATGAAGTTATTCAATTATCTACTCTTCTTTATGTTTATAAGGACATTCGTCATCCAATTACAATGAGCTATCTCTAGGATTTGCAAATAGGGTCGCCTTGAATCCTTAAAGGCAGTGTTCACGATAAAAAATGTGTTTCAGTTTCCACTAGGAATGGGTAGTGGAGGGGCACAATGTAACGTTGACGTCGAAAGAACGCATGAAAACGTGCCAGGAAAAGCTCCAAAAGAGCCTGAAGTTGCCATTTCGAGCGCAAGGCAAACCTCAAAAGCGCATCACACGCTCACCGACGTAAACAAATGAATGCTTAAGATCGTGAGATGAGCGATGATTTTCAATCATTAGCCCCGTTCTTCCCTTCATTCTCAACTTCTCTCTTTACTCAGGTCAGCTCGCATAGATCGGCTGCAAAAGACGCAAGTTACAAGCCTCGGACAACTCGTCCACCATTTTCCCTAGCTCAATTTTTTTTTTGGGGGGGGCATAACTACATTCCCAGAAGGTCTTGTAAGATTTCAGAGGCATCATTGGAATCAGCGTGGGGCCGTTTTCAAGATAGGCGGGAAATCAGAAAAACAGTTTTCATCGTGAACACTGCCTTTAACGCTCAGATTTCTATAGAAGACGTCAAATGGGGCAACTATCTCAAAAACAGTGGAAAAAAACTGCAAAATGGTTAGAAATCACTTCCTTCTCCCAGAACAGAATCACTATTGCTACGTTTGCGCAATCGCATGGCTAGGGCCGGAATCAGGGATGTGCGGAATTTTCTGTTTTCTGCTTATTTTCGGTCATTTTTTCTGTTTTCACTTTCTGAAATAATTGGCAAAATTTGGTGGAAAAGAGAAAACAACAAGAACCGTGATTTGTTCAAGGCAGTGTTCATGATGAAAATCGTTTTTCTGTTTATCCGCCTATCTTGAAAACGGCCCCATGCTGATTCCAATGATATCTCTGAAATCGCACAAGACCTTCAGGGAACGGCGTTATGGTCCCTCAAATATTGAGCTAAGGAAACATGGTGGACGAGTTGTCCGAGGCTTGTAACTTCCGTCTTCTGCAGCCGATGTATGCGAGATGACCTGAGTAGAGAGAGAAGTTGAGAATGAGAGGAAGAACGGGGCTATTGATCGGAAACCATCGCTCATCTCACAATCTCGAGCATTCATTTGTTCACGTCGGTGGGCGTGGAAAGTGCATCTGGGGGTGAAGAGCTGATGGGTGTCCAACTTTACGCCGTAAGTGACCGTTCCTAGCTCATTTTTCTCAGTTTTTTTTCAACGCTAGGGTTCCACTAGGCCCCGCAGCTGCCTATCTCAACCAAAAAATCAGACATGGTTTTTATCGTGGACACTGCCTTTAAGGATTGTCCTTGGGGCTGAAGGCCGGATTCATCAAAGTGAGCCAATAGATTAGGGTAAACCGGGGTTTTCTGAATTTCCCCCACACCCAACACTTTTAACTCGCTATACTGGTTATCTATCCTAAGGCTTGTGGCGTGGTGACAGGAAGCGCTCCTGCTCGCAGCACACAGTCGGATTCGATCCTCGCCCAAGGTCAGCCAAACCTACTATCCCTCCAAGGTCCTAAATTGATACCAGATTCACGTGTAGAGACGAATGCACTGACTGGATAGCTACTAAATAATCTCAAAAAACATTTAGGCCTCTGCGAATACGACAACTAATGCGCTGCGCTACCCAATAGAGATTCGAAAAGCCAAGCTGTCATCTTCACCTTATAGTGGTTACCATTACCTAGAGGTTTGCCGTTGATGAATCTCTCAGAAGGACTGCGATGCAGTAAAAGGACGCGAAAATTATAGTGTTTTTGTATGCTAGCAATAATGAGCCATTAATCATACTTAACACCCACTATTCATGACGCACTAGCGCGGCGACCGAGTATGAATACTTTCCACGCGTGGAAAGAGACTATTAGTACTGCAGCGCCACCGCTTTGGTGAAGCAGGGAAAAGTTGGGCCCCAACTGTGCCATAAACGCAATTTCTGAGTGTGTATTTTAAGTCAGTGCAACGTAGGATGGTACATGATTCAAATATGATGAAGCACAATTAATTTGATGGTGAGGCTATGAGACAGACGATAAAACTCCCACAGAGTTGCAAGCGACCCCACCACGGGGGAGCGAACGGCGCGTCAGGTCATCTGTACTCGAACAGCCTTTCGGTCACCGAGGAGTAGTACAGTGTTCAAGTCAGCAGTTACTCCGAAATCAGTGTCAAATGTACATACCAGGTTGTTCAATAAGTTTTGTCGTTCGATACGAAAAACACAATTTTATGGTTCAAAAAACCTTTATTATTCAGTATAATCTTCCTGAACATTATTACACTCGCTCCAACAAATGGAAATCGCTGGGGGCCAAATCTGGTGAATACCGTGAATTTTCCAACAATTCGAACTTTTATTCATGGACTTTAGCCATTGTCAAAATACTCTTGTGACACGGTGCATTGTCCTGATAAAAAAGAATTTTTTCTTCTGCAAACCGGGTCCTTTTTCACGAATTTTTTCCTTCAACTGGTCCAAAAGGTTGCAATGAAATTCACAATTAATTGTTTTACCAGTTTGCAAGTAATCCACAAAAAAAATTCCTTTCGCATCCAAACAAACTGATGCCTTGAAGGCAGCATACACGCTCGCAAGCATAGTCGAGATAACAGCATAGATAGGTCCGCACGGCCCGTACTATGTAGTCAACGACGTTTGAATCGCTGAAAACTGTCCAGGATGACAGTATTTGACAATGTTTGAGCAATCTTGCCTTCCACGCCCGTATTTTCACACCCCTTCGAGTAACAGAATGAGGATCGATACTTGTGAAAACGTGTGATAATTGAGAGTGATAGCACTATCAAATGGGAGTGCACGAGAGAAATAGCTTGGTTTACTTGAGTATAACATGTCTGCATACCTATTGACTCTCGTCCACTTTCGAGAATGCCGCTCTACTTTGGCTGACCTCTTGAAATGGAGGATTTTATCAGTGCACAAACATGTTATATTCAGGTAAATCGAGTTTTTTCTCTACTGCACTCCCTTTTTATAGTGCTATCATTCTAAGTTATCACATGTTTTCTCACGTTTCGATTCTCATTCTCGTACTCGAATGGGAGTGAAAATACGGGCGGGCGAGACAGGATTGCTCGAACATTGCCAATTATTGTCATTCTGGATAGTTTCCAGAGCTTCAAAGAGCGCTGACGACTTGCTAGGGGCCGTACGGGTCTATTCATGCTGATTTCCCGACCATGTCTGTGAGCGGGTATGCTGCTGCCTTTAAAGGCAGTGTTCACGATGAAAATCGTTTTTCTCTTTTTCCGCCTATCTTGAGAACGGCCCCATGCTGATTTCATTGATGTCTCTGAAATCGTACAAGACCGTCTGGGAACGGAGTTATGGTCCCTTAAAGATTGAGCTAAGGAAACATGGCGGACGAGTTGTCCGAGGCTTGTAATTTCCGTATTTTACAGCCGATCTGTGCGAGCTGACCTGAGTGAAGAGAGAAGCTGAGAATGAAGGGAAGAACGGGGCTAATGATTTCAAATCATCGCTCATCTCACGATCTCGAGCATTCATTTGTTCACGTCGGTGGGCGTGTGTTGCGCTTTTGAGGTTTGCCTTGCGCTCAAAGTGGCAACTTCGAGCTCTTTTGAGGCTCTTCCTGGCTCGTTTTCATGCGTTCTTTCGACGTCAACGTTACAGTGTGCCCCTCCACTACCCATTCCTAGTGGAAACTAAAACACATTTTTTATCGTGAACACTGCCTTAAACATTTTTGGCCCATTTCCGGACACGAATTCGTTTCAAAGCCGAACAACCAGGTTCATACCACTCTTTAGGCCCCGGTCATAGTTGGATGAGCCGACGCCTCCAGCCCGGTCGATACACACAGAATGCATTGGAAATGGGATGCAAAAATCACTTGGTGTATACCCCCGCACCCCCAACACCCCCAACACCCACCCGGTCGATACGTATGTTTAAAATGATGGAGTGAGGTTAAGAATATCACTCGATGTATTTCTATTTCTCTGAACAGGTGCAATCCTGTTGGTCACGTAATCATCGTCATATCTAGTTGGATACATCGAGTGATTTTCTCAACCTCACTCCATCATTTTAAACATACGTATCGACCGGGTGAGTGTTGGCGGGTGCGGGGGGGGGGTGTTGGGGGAAAATCCACTTTATCCTTTTTAAAACTCTCCAAATTTTGCTGAAAAAGTCTCATTCGAATGTGCTTTTGTTCCATTGTTAGCGAATGCGGCACCCATTGTGCACAAAGCTTTCTAAAACCCGAAATTTCACTTAAAATATGGCTCACACTGCCTAATGAGATATGTAGAGCCTCTACTAAATCTCTCTCAGTCAATCGACGATCTTCCAAAACCATATCCTGTATTTTGGCTAAGATTTCTGGTGTTGATGCGCTTTTTGGACATCCTTCACGTGAATCGTCTTCAAGGATTGTACGACCTCGTTTAAATTCAGCAACCCATCTTTCTTTTTTTCTAATTGTAGGTGAACAATCATTATACACATCACTGCACGATATTCAATTTTTCAACTGCTGTGAGGCGGCGACACTAAATGGCTTGTAAACAAAGAATGAATTGACAGATTGAAATGAAACTTCACATACGTTCATATGAAAAGTGAACCAGCAAGATAAAAAAAAATTAAGCTAGTAGCAACGCCCTATCTTATCGAACGACAAAACTTATTGAACAACCTGGTAGTAAGCTGCTGATCGAGCAATCTAGCTGCTATGGTCTGGGGAGGGGAAGGTTAGAGGAGAAATTGTCGCCTCCGCGCTGATAATCTGCTCTTTTTGGGTATCTGCACTTATCACTCTGGCCGATTGTTTGGTTTTGAAAATTGTGCTAAAAAACCATTTATAACCTGAAAATGTATAAAAGTTCGATGCCGTGCAAAACCTGATGTAGTGTAAGCTGAACACTTTTTATTGATTTCAGGAAATTTTCTGTTTTCAGTTTTCTGCCCATTTTCGGAAACTTTCTCCTGTTTTTTGTCGAACTGGATTTTCTGTTTTCTGCTTCCAATTTTTTTCCGCACATCCCTGGCCGGAATCATACTTCCCGCGAAGAGCGACCGCGACAATGCATACGAGGCGTATCGACTTTGAGTCGATACTGCTGGTAAACAATGAGTCGCTTCGTTCGTCGCCAAAAGTATGATTCCGGTCTCAACTGACTAAGTGAACTCTACAGTAACCTTCATATAGTAGACCTCAGAAAATCGACAAATACCCACGGATTCGTGTTCAGCACCCTCAATAAAATTTGAACATAATGCGGAACAATTTTTTTGTTCAGAACAGCACGAAAAATGTCTGTTGGGTGAGTACCCTTCCTTTTCGTGCAACTCTGACAAGGGAGATGTTTAGAGAGGTAAACGCATCTGCGAAAACAGCCAGTATCGTTAGTATCTCTTCTGGCTCTATAGTAAAAATGCGCAGTATCCAGCCCTGAACTGCAGGTTCGAACAAGTTATGAGCATTTTTTAAGCCTCGCGAAAAGGTAGGGCATTTTCTTTCATCATGCATTTTTTTGCGAGTTTCAAAAACTTTTCTCGGATTTAGCCCAAAACTTGTATGTAGGGGTTATCTAGGGTGGGGAACACGAATCTGGAGTCCGTTCGTCAAAATTTTGAGGTTTAATGTAGGTTACGTTAGATAACATGTCATTTAGGGATCAAAACCCACCTTAGTATTTTGCAAATCGGCAAACGGACGTTCAGTTCGTATTCTCCACTTCGAATAACCCCCGCGTACAAATTTTGAGTAAAATCTGAGATTTTGACCAAACTACCGTATACACACCGTAATCTACCGTAATTTGCGAAAAATCGATAAACAGACTCCAGATTCGTGTTCAGCACTCCAAATAACCCTCAGAGAAACAATTTGAGCAATATCTACCGTAGCACTCCGAAAATCTCGAAAGTGGCGTTTTTCCCTCGAAATTTTCCCCAGTTGGGAAGCTTCGAACGAAATTAGCCGAAAACTCTGGAAAATCGACTAATAAACCACAGATTCGTGATCAGCGCCCCAAAAAAACCCCTGGGAGAATTTCAAGTCAAATCTGGAACATTTTTCTAACACGCTTCCAGAGCCCTCTAATTGATATAAATATTCGCCCAACCGAAAATCCGTACAAGTCCAAAACGCTGTCAGTCTGGACAAAGTATGGAAAATGCGCCTCCACCCAAGTTTTGCTCTGGGGGGTAGTTTTTGGCGGTGAACACATTTATGAGGTCCGTTTCTGAATTTTCAAAAGATTAATGCCTTTTTTGGAGGGTACAAAAAGCACAAAAAATAAGCTTTTTAGGCTTATAACTTCTTGGAACCTGCAGCTCGGGGCTGATACTGCGCAGTTTTACTATTGAGCCACTAGAGATACTAACGATACTAGTCGTTTTGGCAGATGCGTTTACCACTTTAAACACTTTCCTTGTGAGATTTCTCTCAAATTTGTGCGAAAGCTAAATGTGCACAGCTTCGGAGGGCATATTCGGTTTTTTTCGCAACTGGTTTTAAAAATGTGCGTTCCGTTTGCCATGGCCACGCTCTCTACAAAGAATACGTTTTTGTGGCTTGCGTCCATGCAGTGTGTGCATGAAAGAAAGTCTTTCTGCGGTTGCGGACTGTGCGTGCACTGGGGCAATTGATAACATGAGGGTTCAATAATCCATTCTAAATGATTCTGAAAATATTGTGCGAAACACATCCGCTGACTTCTCCCGTGAAGTATGGCCTTCAGAGCGATTTATTGGGCGGGAAGGGTCTCCGGTAGGTTCGAATTGAAATGAAGTCAATTTCAATATTTCAGTACTATCCGATGGATGTGCAAACCTGCCTTATCGACTTAGCGTCGTATGCCTACACTGACAACGATATTGGTCTGTTCTCTCTTTTTTAACATTTCATTTCCTTTCCTCCAAGTTGATAATGAAACTACAGAAAAGAGATATCCACCTGCACATGTGTCAGAAAAGATTTGCGATTTCATCTTACACAAAAATGCAGCAGAAGATACCAGTGCTCCTCCAACTTTTCCAAAACGAGAAGCGAACACTGTGCGTCGCAGTCGTAGGAAATTCAGATTCCCACTATTTCACTTCAAAGAACACCCTCTCGCTCGAAATGGATACCAAATTCAGATTTTGCGTACCAAGCCAAATAACAATTCTACGCAAATTAACTGGAGAGTTTCAAGCAAAGGAAAAGTTTCATCGGATTTGGAAAATGAAACCATCCAAATACATGCGCGAAATTATGTGAAACGCTTTAAAAGGCTAGCCCAAATGTAAAAATCATAATATTCGCAGACATATAGCACAAAATATAATTTTTTTTTCAGAGTTTTGATTGTGACGAAAATTTTTGATTAAGTATGTACTATACTTTGGTCCGAATCGAATAATATTCGAATAAATATTCGAATTTTCGAATATTCGAATGCTCGAATATTCGATTTATTCGGAAAATCAAATTATTCGTTTTTTCGAATAATTGGTTTATTCGGAAAAGCAAAATATTCGTTTTTCGAATATTCGGTTCATTCGGAAAAGAAAAATATTCGTTTTTTCGATTATTCGGTTTATTCGAAGGATCAAAATATTCGTTTTTTCGAATATTCGGTTCATTCGGAAAAGCAAAGTATTCGTTTTTTCGAATATTCGGTTTATTCGGAGAATCAAAATATTCGTTTTTTTCGAATATTTGATTCATTCGGAAAAGCAAAATATTTGTTTTTTTCGAATATTCGAATTATTCGGAAAACAGAATATTTGCTTTTTCGAATATTCGGTTTATTCGAAAAACCAAAATATTCGTATTTTCGAATATTCGATTCATTCGTAAAATCAAAATATTCGTTTTTTCGAATATTCGGTTTATTCGGAAAACCAAAATATTCGTTTTTTCGAATATTCGGCCGAACTTTGGTGGTAATATTCGAATATTCGCAAGAGCGTATACTGCCACTTCGCCACGAATCATGGCTGCCTGTTGCATACCCTACGAACCGTTGAGAACACTCCTTCCTCATTCAATTTTTGTGAAATCCCAAGGTGAGTTGTAAAGAGCTGGAGGTGACATCATTAACGAGATTTGCTCGAATCTTACTAAGTAAGATCCAAATAAGAAGAGTCGACTTCGCGAAGGGAAACAGAAGAAATCGACTTTGTGAACCTCGACCTTTCTTTGTACAGTCGGTCGAATGTTGCGCTCGATGTCCCATCCTTATCAAGCTGCCCACGAGGCTATAAATCTTTCTCTTCGGGTTGTTTGAAGTGCTCAACACAAATCTGAGGTCCGTTTATTGAGTTTCGGCAGATCGCGGTAGATAACTGTGGGTGTACGGTAGTTCGGCGAAGTCTCAGATCCGACTCAAAATTCCTACGTGGGAATTATTCAGGGTGCTGAATACGAATTTTATCGATTTTTGAAATAGTATGGTAGGTTTTGCTCCTAAATGGCAATGTACCTACCGCAACCTGCAATAAACCTCGGAGTTTCGACAAACGGACCCCAGATTCGTTTTCATATCCCTACTCAGGTAATAACACCGGCTGAGCGGGCGGAGAAGTAGGGTCGCCGGCTGAGCGAGCAGGCTTATTTTGGAGGCGGAGCGTCTTACCGGCTGAGCGGGCGGGCATGCGTTTTACCGGCTGAGGGGCATGGCTTTACCGGGCCAGCGGGCGGACATAAATCCACGGCGGAGCATGTCACCGGCTGATCGGGCAGACATAGCATTACCGGCTGAGAGGCATGGCTTTACGGGGTGAGCGGGCAGACATTAATCAATGGCGGAGCATATCACCGGCTGATCGGGCAGACACTAAAGCGAACAAGGCTCATGTAGGGCGCGGGTGAAATGGGCTTCGAGCTGATTCGAGTGATGGTATTCGAACGGGTGGTCATCCACACGATTTGGATCATTGACCCCTCACCCCGTACGGTTCGTTGTGACCGTTGGGACGTGACAGCGGGTCAGTTCATGATTTTTGAAGCAAGGTAAGGCTTGCCGCTTCAGAAATGAAACGCAAGCCTCGAACTTGCTGGGGAATAGGGAGAGCCTACTAGGGGCTTTATCTACTCTTGCAGATCGATATCATTCACGTGGTAAGCAACTAATACCGGCAGAGCGAACCTCCATTTACCGGCTGAGGGGCAGTGAGTACGGGCTTAGGGACAGCCATTTACCGGCTGAGGGGGCAGTGAACGCGGTGTGAGGGGGCCACCACTTGCCGGCTGAGCGCTCCACCATTTGCCGGCTGATGGGGCAGTGAATACCGGGGCTCGCCCGGGTACAATGTTCAGTCAGCCGGTATTACCTGCCTCCTCAGCCGGCGTTACTGTCTGAGTAAATAACCGCTACGGACAAGTTTTCAGCCAAGTCCGTAACTTTTTTCCAAACACCTCAGACATTGCCTGATGGGTACCGTTACCCTACCGCGAAGCTCCAGAAACGCTTATTTCTGGAACCAGCAGTTCGGGACGGGATTTTGCGCATTTTTACTATGGATGCCAAAAAGATACTGACAATGCTTTGTATAATTCCCTTGTCACACCGTCCCCAGGAGCTTGAGTAGGTCAATGTTGGCCGTTGTATCCCCTCCCCACCTAGAGTGATCAAACAGTCGCGTAGTCGATATGAGTTGAGCTTTGTCGATTTACCTTATATACAACTTTTCACCATGTAAGATGGACGCTAAAGGGCACTACCGCGTATGGGCCCACACCTGGTCGCAGGTTTGATCCCGCCAGAAGCCCACATTTTCGCAGAGTATGAGTCATGAGAGCATGATCTCAGACAACTGTGGAGTCCGTTTCGGCCACGATAGGCTTTCTAATCTAATACTCTCTTAAAAGGCTCTTGAACAGAAGCGTGAGCTGTTTCGAGAAGCAAGTGGTCTATTTAAAGGGACTACGTGGCGCAGAGAGCGAAACTTTTGCCGCACCGCCGTTTCCCACGCAACAGCACGTCCTCCTATCGTAATCCCGAGGTCCTCGCCGCGGTCGACAACGAAGGAGCTTCCTTCGCTGAGAACCGAGACGGAGACCCCCTCAGCGGTTGGAATTCCTCCAGAAAGAAGCCCCAGTCTCTGTGAATTTCGATGTCATTTTTCCATTTTCGTAATATTTGTTCTAATACAGTGTCTCTCTCTATGAATATCAATGTGAACATAATTTCGGACAAGGAATAGTGAGTGCATTGCAATAAAAAAATCATGAAAAAAGAAAATGTGAAATGATAGAAATACTGAAAAAATTCATTTCATGACAGTTTTCGGGAAAATGAAAACCTCCGATTGGTCGATCGTCGTTATATAATCTACACCAACTGTCGACTACAACACATAACAAACGAATTCGAGGCCATCTACCAACCAAAAATTGTTGAAACAAACGTATTATTGCCTTCCAGGACGGATGTCTGTCATTTACGTCGCGGTGTCGTAGTGCAGTGCACGACGGCCCGACACACCATCCAGATGGCGCTAAACAGCGTGCACATTGTGGAAAAGTGTAGACTGGCCGCGACGCAGGCGCGACACCGTCGTGTGTAGCAGCTCCTACTAGATCGGCCGCGCGCGACGACTGTAAGTGCTAGGCGCGGTCGATCACTGCGCTGGGCGCGGTGGGTTGTACTAGTTCCTACACCGCGACCCCGTCGCCGCGACGCAAGTATGCACTAGGCCTATGAGATGGGTCCCCTTATATACGTGCTGTGCGGCTGATGGGCGCCTGATCAATTGTGGAGCCATCGATCAACGTGTCCAAGCAAAAGCATAGTGGCTCATTTGTCGTCCAAATTGCATCGTAGTCGAATCGAAAGCGGGTCTCGGCCTAGTGGAACGCCTATGGCGTACTGCATACTTCTCGCGACGCGCCGCCGTGACAGTGCATATCAGCAGAATCGATTTTCGGTCGATATAGATGGAAAACATTGTGTTGCGTCGCTCGTCGTGGAAAATATGCACTAGGCCTATGTGTTGCGGCACGTGCTTCTCACTTCGACGACGATTAGGCCACGTGACGCTCGAAAAGTACGGGCCGTTACGTCGTCCACAGCGCTTTGTATTCGAATCGAAAGCCTTTTGTGGCCGAATCGGACACCCCAATTGTCTGAGGTAGTGTCGTCCTTCACGTCCTTCGCATCCTAGTGTGATCCTTCGCAAAAAAGTAACTGAATTTTGGATTCATGATCAGCGACTCGAAGAACCGTCTGAGCGGAGTTTGAAAAACGCGAAAACTACTTACAAGGGAAGTGTTTAGAGTGTCAAACGCATCTGCGAAAACGACTATTATTGTTGGTATCTCTAGCGCCCAAAACTGTTTTCAGCGCCTAAAACTACCCCCTGAGCAAAATTTGGGTGAAGGCGCATTTTCCATACTTTGTCGAGACGAAGCGTTTCAGAAAAATGTTCAAGATTTCAGTTGAAATTCTCCCAGGGTGGTTTTTTGGGGCGCTGATCACGAGTCTGTGGTTTATTCGTCGATTTTCCAAAGTTTTCGGCTAATTTCGTTCGGAGCTTCCCAACCAGGGAAAATTTCGAGAGAAAAACGCCACTCTCGAGATTCCCGGAGTACTACGGTAGATATTGCTCAAATTGTTCTTTTGTGGGTTATTTAGAGTGATGAACACGAATATGGAGTCCGTTCATGGATGTTTTGCAAATTACGGTAGATTACGGTGGGTATACGGTAGTTTGGACAAAGTCTCAAATTTTACTCAAAATTAGTATACAGGGGTTGTTCGGGGTGGAGAATACGGATTTAACGTCCATTTGTCGATTTTCAAAATACTAAGATGGGTTTTGGCCCCTAAATGACATGTTACCTACCGTAACCTACAGTGAACCTCGAAATTTCGGCAAATGGATTCCAGATTCGTGTTCACCACCCTAGATTACCCCTACATGCAAGTTTTGGGCTGAACCCCAAATACTTTTTTGAAACACCAGCAAAAAAATTACCTCTCTTCTCTTCCCCTGCTTCCCTTGCCTTTTCGCGAAGCTTGAAAAATGCTCATAACTTGTTCGCACCTGCAGCTGGGGGCGGTATACTGCGCATTTTTACTATTGAGCCACAAGAGATACTAACGACACTGATCGTTTTCGCAGATGCGTTTACCACTCTGAACACTTCCCTTCTCGGTTATTTTGGAATGTTAGACCGACTTTGAGATCCTCTTAACGATTTTCGGTGGTTCATTTCGCTAAACAAACTATATTGTTGTTGAAGGAATCTACTTTTGTAGAATTTGTCATTGGAATAATCGTCGGTAATAAATGTAACAATTTATAGAACTTGTGAAGCTGCATATAGACAGATTTAAGTCTGTTTCTCAATTTTTGGTAGCTCAGATCCAAATAATCGAAGATTAGTCGAATATTCGAAAAATATTCGACTTTCCGAATGAATATTTGAATATTCATTCGATCCGAGTGAAGAAAACACTTTTCGAATCATTCATTCATTCGACGTTTTTGTTAAGGTGATATTCGAATAGTTCATTCATTCGAAATTTCCCATAGCGCAATATTCGAATTAATCATTCATTCGGAATTTCGGAAAACACAATATTCGAAAATTTCATTCATTCGGAAACCTTGAAAAACGCAATATTCGAAAAACTCATTCATTCGGAAATCCTGAGAAATCCATATTCGAAAAATTCATTCATTCGAAAAACCTGAAAAATCCATATTCGAAAAATTCATTCATTTGGAAATCTTGACAAACGCAATATTCGAATTAATCGTTCATTTGGAATTTCGGAAAACACAATATTCGAAAATTTCATTCATTCGGAAACCTTGAAAAACGCAATATTCGAAAAATTCATTCATTCGGAAATTTTGAAAAACGCCATATTCGAATTATTCATTCATTCGAAATTTCCGAAAATTCAATATTCGAATTATTCATTCATTCGAAATTTCCGAAAATTCAATATTCGAATTATTCATTCGTTCGAAAATTCCGAAAATTCAATATTCGAATTATTCATTCATTCGAAAAAAATTGTCGAATACCAAAGTATAATATGTACATAACTATGTATGTATGCGGAATAGAGCATCTTTTCACTCTGTTTAGTTTCCCACATACTTCTTGTTAACACAGATGTAATATTCATTAACGGCGCATTTGCATAGCCTGTAAGGTCAGCTCACCAAATGTATCTGGAAACAGAAGCGAGCGAAAACGCCATTCTATCTGGAAAAGGGGTATTTTACAACTTGCGCTACCGCTTTTTTTAGTTTGGATATACCCAGGTTTTTCACCAGGAAGAAACTCTTGAAAGCAGTGCTCATGATCATTTTCAATTTCAAGATTATTGACTAAAATGGGCTATCGGATCTCGAGTAGAAAAGATATAATGAAAAAATGAGGAATATGCATAATATGTAAAATTCTCCACTCACTCCCCCCCCTTTGCTCTCCGAGAATCTGTTTGATGTAGCTGTGAAACTTTCGTGTATCCAAAACCTGCTCTTTTCGTTGTCTTTCACTCAAAGCGTACCAATTCTTGCAGCCTGAATTCACTCCCGAGAAAGCGTGAACAAAACTCGGACAGAAAATAGGACTGACCGCTCGCAACAATAGGACCGACCGCGGGATCGGCGACGTTCCGACCGCATCATTGCGAGCGTTCCGACCGGTATTCAGCCGCGGTCAGTACGAAAGTGAGCGCGTTCCGAACGCAAATCTGCATCACGGCGTTTTGCGTTCGGACCGCGGGCAAGTATGATATCACGGCGCCCTTCCGATGGGAGGGGCTCAGAACAGCGCAATACGCCAACAGGAGATCCTACAATCATGGTGCCCACTACTGGCTATTACAGTATGAAATATCCAGTACTGGATATCACGATTGGGGGACTCGATGCTAGCGTATTGCATAACAACATAACACGAAAATGATGAAACACAACTTTATTACCAAATTAATCACATGATGGTACATCAATTAGTAATGAAACGATAATTGTGAAACAAATTGTGTTTGTTCACAATAATGGTTAACGGTTATACATAAAAATATGCAACGAAATACATTACATGATCGAGTTCACAAGTTTCCAAGAAATGACTTCAAATACTTGAACAAAAAAACGAATTGGAAGTATGGACAATTTGGATTTCAGAATCCGAAAATAGTGCACGTGGGTGTGATTATAAACGTCAAATATTCAAAAAAAAAACAAGTGAAAATAAATTTTAGTAACTGAAAGCGTATTAAGTCGAGCTGCGAATTCCCTTTTTGTGTCCTATCCAGTCAAGTGATTCATATTTTGAATGTTATTACTGTAAAAATCTAATCCGCATTCATTTATTGTGCTTCCACGCTGTTAAATAAAAATTATGTTTCGAACAACACGGTTTCCAATTATTTCAAATCATCTTTCAAAAATTGTGAACCCTAAAAATAAAACTTTTACAGCGCACAAAAGTGAAGTCATCAAAACTGAGAACCCAAGTGGTAACTGATCAATGTTTTCCAAGGACACAGATACCCAGAGCGCGTTTAAAAAATATAGCTATCTACAAGACTGACTGCGCATTCGAGGTTCCCTACAGCAAAGAAGCGAAATCGATATCATTAAAGGCACTGTTCGCGATAAAAATTGCTTTTCTGTTTTTTTTTGAATATCTTGAAACCGGTCCCATTCTGATTCCAATGATGCTTCTGGAATCGTACAAGACCTTCTGGGAATGGAGATATGGTCCCTCAAAAATTGAGCTAGGGAAAATGGTGGACGAGTTGTCCGAGGCTTGTAACTTTCGCCAATGTGGGCGAGCTGACCTGAGTAAAGAGAGAAGCTGAAAATGAAGGGAAGAACGGCGCTTTTGATAGGAAACTATCGCTCTACACAGGATTTCGAGTGTTCCTTTGTTCACGTCGAGGAGCGGAAAGAGGCGGGGCTTGCCCATAATGGCGGGGTTTGCCCACTTTTCTAAGCCATTTTGCAGATCCTGGGTAGCTTTTCGTCCCGTTTTTTCGACGCTGTTCTGCTTCTGAGAGCCACGAGAAGCGTTTGTCATGGAAAATTCGAGGATGAAGTTTATCGCGAACAGTGTCTTCAAACGAGACAATTGTAGTAGGGCATGTTATAAGGCTAGTAGAACTTACAAATATCTCCCCATGTAAAACTAAGTGGGCATCTACAATACCCGCACTAAGTTTTGTAAAAACGGGGAGCATCTGGCAAACTTGGCAAAAAAAAACGTCCGATGCATGTAACTTTTTGGAATAATGATTTTTTCGAATTCCTACAACGCTATCATATTCGCAGATAAAAAAGAGCTACTTAATTATGCGACTTTTAGGCCGAAGATCCCTAAATTCGCTTTGTTTTTGAAGGAAATAGTTTTTTCAACCGTTTTTCAAAAGCGTCGCGCGCGGCGAAATGCGGTGAAACTTTGAGCTGTTTCTGTCAAAGTAATGGAAGAGCAATCTTTATGCTTTCTTCATAAATTAGGTGTAAATGAGAGAATCTTAAGGTTTGTTTGGGTTGAATTTTCGGAAACTTTCAATTAAGAGTCCGGGGTTCTCGCAACAAAACTCCGACTTTTCATGTAGTTCTCAAACGTGTTTAATGAAGGTATTCGACAATTCAACCAACACAAACCTCGAGATTCTCAACTGCACCTAATTTATGAAGAAAGCATACAGATCGCTCTCCCATTACTCTTGCAAATACTGCTCAATATTTCGCCGCACTTCGCAGCGCACAAGGTTTTTATTAACGATCGCAAAATTAATTTCCTTCAAAAACAAAGCGATTTCAAGGATAGTCGGCCCACAAGTCACATAATTAAGTAGCAATTTCATGGGTGAGTATGACAGCGTTTTCAGTAGTCAAAAAAGTCTTCCTTCAAAAAGTTACATGCATTGGACGTTTTTTCCAAGTTTGCCAGATGCTCCCCGTTTTTACAAAACATAGCGCGGGTACTGTACTCTCCCATTCTTGCAATTTTTCTCAGCCAATACATTCCACAAAATGATGACTCTTCACTTTAAAAGGTTGGAGTAACCGATCTCGAAATGGACGGAGCATTGTTGTTGAAATGACACTTTAATTAGCCAAATTGGAAGACACTCTCTACATATTGAGCAATTTGTGAATGTTATAGGTACAGCATGTTAAGGTCTAGTCAATCGTGCAAAAATAATTTGGGAAATTTAGGAGCTCATACACTGGAGGGGGCTAGCGCAGCTCTTCAGGGGGGCAACCCTCCGGGCACCGGCGCTTGCCCCCCCCCCAATCGGGGGGGCTACCGCCGGAGTGACAATTTGGCTTGATCGGAGCCCCCCTGTGACTGCCCTGAAGCCCCCTTGTGACTGCCCTGAAGCCCCCCCTGTGACTGCCCTGAAGCCCCCCTGTGACTGCCATGAAGCCCCCCTGTGACTGCCCTGAAGCCCCCCTGTGACTGCCCTGAAGCCCCCCTGTGACTGCCCTGAAGCCCCCTGTCACTGCCTTGAAGCCCCCCATCACTGCCCCGGAGCCATGACGTCACGGCTCCGTAGCAGTGACGTCACGACACCGGAGCAGTGACGTCACCCTCCCCCCCCGGAAAGCGTCTCCGCTTCCCTCCAAAAATATCCCTTTCTGACAGTGACTCGAAGTCGCCGTCCAGGGCCGGCCCTGCTGGGCCGAATGCGGCTCTCCATGAGGTGAGGCGCCTTTTATACCGGTCGAGCACGTGATAGATGCCTTCTCTGGCCTCTATTGTCGTAAACTACCTTCTACGACTTCTTCCCATCTTTTCCCTCTCTTCCTCTTGGGGGGGCAAGCGCCGGAGGAGAGCAGGGGCCTCCCCTGAAGCCCCCCTCGGGGGAGGCCTGCGCTGTCGCTCCCCCAAGTCGAAAACGGGCTCCATTGTCCGGCGCTTGCCCCCCCGCAGAGTCTGAGAGGGTCATTATTTTCCAAGATAAGATACATTTCCATTTTGATCATGCTAGAGATCGCGTTTGGTTGCTTTTGATCGAATGAGCTCGTTATCTTGTGGTAATATTATCAAATTCATAACTAACCCCACCTTAAAAAAACTTTTTCATGAGTAAATTCCAATTTCTTCCCATACAGTTAGATAGATTGTGGCGCAGAGAACATTTTGGTCCTTTCGAAATTGAAAAGGGATCACTTTGAGGCGAGTTGTGATTGAAAGACGCTTTAGTTGCCCACTTTGACCATTTCGCCCACTTTTCACCCTTGGATGGCAGCGGTATTGTAGTTCTGAAAGGAATGGCCTTCAACAGGCAGTTACAAAAGTGTGTGTTCTTTTAAAGATTCGGCCCATACGAAAAATTGAAATAATCAACTACATGAACCTTGGACGGAATGCAGGTGGCGACGCTCGAATATAGAATCAGAAAAAAACTGATTTGTTCTCGAGTAAATCAAGTGATTTTAGGAAAAGTTCAATGATCTCATCGTTAAAATAAACACCTGCATACTGATTTGGATCAAAAAGAAGGGTTTATGAACTTTGAAAATTTGATTAATATGTTATTATGATCCGTTGAATGGCTGTATTCAGATTATTGATCGATTTGAAAATAAGGGACTAATGCTCATGTATTAGCGGCAAAATTGAACGAATAAGCACTATTAAACAGCATTTCATCACAATCATTCAGAGCAAGGAATAAATTTTTGAGTTAAGATTAGTTCTAACCGGACTAACTGTACCTCCCTATGCTCTCTATTGCACAACAGGCAGAACGACATGAGCTTGCTTCTCTATCCGAAAAATTGGAAACGGACCTTATGTCAAAGTCAAGTCAATAAATTTTGAATGCTGAATATTTTAGTCCCGCCCAATACCTACAACTGTCACAACAAAGTTCTGAAAAAAAAAATCTAGTCGGGAAAAATCTAAAGTTAGTCCCGGAAAGTGTTACAGACCTAGCTCTGCTACGGCGGCCTCTCCAAATGTAGTGCGCAGAAACTCAACGGGATCATCGTACTGTGGTTCAGCATTTCCTAGAACAATAATCTCACTGGATTCAACTGTTAGACCGTAGACACAAAACGCATACCTCGCTTTGTAGTCTTCGATCTGTTCCATCTGGTTTTCCGCGTCGTCGCTTCGAGCCTTCCCATGCGAAACCTCTCAGAAATTTCTGAAAAATGGAACCTATTTAAGTCGCAAATGTCGTGAGCCTATGTTGCAAAAGCAGATTTATCAGATGGCTGTGTTTAAACTGTAGCAACAAGTATGAGAGAAGCTTATCAATGAAAAAACTATTTGTGAATTCCATGTCAAAAGTACACACTATGCACATTTTATGCATATATTACAATGCGAAAGCTTCTTCTCAGCCTAAAGGCAGAACACACGCTCAAAAACGTTGTTGGGATGACCACTGGGGTCGTATGGCCCCTAGTAGAACGTTCGCGCCGTTGAAAGCGTCAAAAACAAGTCTAAACTACTAAATTTGAGCAGTGCAAGTCAAAAATTTTCGTTAACCCCGCCCACGAGCTTCGAAAACCCCGCCTCCAAATACGAACTCGTCCAGATTGATTATTCGAATACAGTCACTGCGGCTGGTTTTTGATGCTTACAATTAGGTGAGCGTTCTAGTACAGGCTGCAGGATTCTATCGGCTCCGCAATTTCACTTCTATCGGCTTTTCCACACCTACAACATCACTCCAATTTTTTTTCAAATCCCAAAGCACTTTTTTGCTGTTGCGCGTACTCCTGGCTAAGCTCCTCCTACTTTTCGAAACATTGAAAACACTCATTAGTAGCCCTTGCACACATCCAACGACAATGCGCACCTTATTTCAAACTTCTACGCACTTTTTGCCCTTGTGCGCACTCCCCAGAAGCCCCGCCCCCTTTCGGTACATTGAAAACTTGCCTCCGAAGCCTTCACACACCTCCAGCTTCCCCATGCTTTTTCAAATTTCAAAGCATTTTCTTGCCGTTGTGCGCGTTCTTGCCGGAGCCCCGCCCACTTTCCGGAACATTGAAAACTTGCCTCCCAAGCCTTCACACACCTCCAGCCTAATTCCCCATGCTTTTTCGAATTTCAAAGCACTTTTTTTGCCGCTGTGCGCACTCCTGTCGAAGCCCCGCCCACTTCCATCCCTTTCCTTTCATGCCTTTAAAGCTTCCTACTTGTTTCCCTCAAAGCTACCCATCCAACTGAATCCCTACACGCCTTCCACAACATTTTCCACATGCCTTCATCAACCGACGGTCAACACCCGTTTTCACTAAGTAATATTGTTATTCTTGCTAATAACCTAGCGTAAAAAACGCAGGTAATCATAAAAAGGGATGTACACACAGGAGACACAAGGGGAACACAGAACCAGGCAGTGGAAAGAAAGAAAAATAAAGAAAATCATTGGAAAAGCGAGATGACACGGAAACTGCAGCAGAAATAATCGAAGATTCAGGCGCGAAGTTGCATGTGTCCTCGCCGCTACACACCACACTTTTTCCTTTACGTCTGCGCGCGGTCGGTCCTAAAGTTGCGCGGTTCCTGCCCGCTTTTCAAAGTTGCGCGCGGTCCGAACGGAAAGAGGTTAGAGCCGTGAAAAGGACAAAAGCAGTCTGAACGCTGGCAACTTTTTACGATCGTGCTGACCGCGTTCTTTGCACGCGGTCAGCCCTATTCTGTTTTTTGCGAGCGGTCGAAACGGTTCTTGCACGCGGTCGGTACTAAGGGTGAAAACTTGCGCGCGGTCAAGCCTATTTCCTGTCCGAGAAGGCTGAGGAGCCCTGCGCTTCCCGCTACGGTTTGACATACCCTGGAGGCTCTCTGTGGTCAATTTCGCTATAGAATCCTCCGTCGATCTATGCATTTCCCTTAGGTATTTATTCGTGAATGCTCTGTTTTGAAGACTTGTGAGAATTCACAGTTGTTAATATGTGTACAGATTGATAGAAAATCTTCAGTATCACATATGCTTCGAGCCTGACGCTTTGAAGAGGGCAGGGAACTATAAAATTGGTACGGGTGCAGCTATTCCGAACACTTAGCGGGGCCGTTTTCGATTCACAGCAATTCGCTCTACTGTTTCAGCCATGAAGGGTCCAAGACTCAAAGACAGTATACACGTTCGAAATCGTAGATTTAATGGCATCACTTGGTTTGAAGCCGTTGGCATCGAAAACGCACGGAGAAGTTCGAAGGAATTTAGAAGCAGATGAGGAAATGACGAGTTGTTTCTTGCATTGAATTTAGAGGTATACAAGTTGCACTGGAGCATACACGTTCGCTAACGTGGCCGATGGACTCGTAGAGCCTCTACCAGAAGCAGTACGCTTCTAGAAGTGCTAAAGAAGGGCGAAATTTACAGAAATCCAGCAACATGGTGCTCGTATTGAGGTGGAGGCCCATGTTCAGATTTTAGTTTTTCTAAACTTTTGCCGATTGCCGTTGGTCGTTTGTCTGCCTATTTAGGCTGAATTTTGTCGATTGCCGATTTTTCAAAATCATTTGCCGCACATCCCTGGTACTGATGCATGAGTGAGTAATTGAAGGAATGGCGTGGCATGATAACCGGTTATCGCGCAGTCGAACCTGAGCAAATATACTCTTTCCAGTTCAAAACCCTCCAAATCGCCCTTCATCATATTTTATCACATCAATATTTCTCGAATAACTGAAGTATCGGCTATTCCTAATTCGCTGATGCATCAGTACCGAAGAATGTATCCGAACATTAAATTGTAGAGTGTGCTTGTAAAATGCTGCTGTCCCTGAGCCTCATAATGGTTCACAAGGTTTATATGTCGAGACTGCAAAATGACCAAAAGTTTGTCAACCAAAAGTTTCAAAAAACTTGTTCAGAAAGAAACTCTCCTCTTCCAAACTCTTCCTTCCTGGTAAGCTTACGGCGTGTTGCGCCCTCGTCAGACCTTCGATTCGGCTCTGTGTAGAGCCAAGAGTTGCGGTCGTAACCGTCGGTTGTTGAATACGAAAAACGTGAAGAATAATTTTGGTCTCACAATGCGCAGAGTGTTGTGGTGCTAAAAAAAAGCGCACGTAGTAAGAGCGAAATTGTGCGGGGGTTGGGGAAGGGTGAGTGGATCTAATCTTTCCATTGCCTCTACAGAGAAATTTGTTGCAAAGTCATCTATTTAGGCGTGTTTTGAGCATCAAAAACCTTTCCGATTACTTCACCCGAGAATTCCACATAATTTGTTTCGTCTAGTGTACATATGTATTCATCAAAATCCCACACGTATTATTAATATGGGCAGAGTTTCAACGGAGCAACATGAAGGATCACTGAGCAGGCAAAACCAAAAGTCTCTATTGCATGTTGCTAATATGCATGGAATGAAAGTTTTGATACCAGCTTTCAGTTCTCCAGCGTTTTTGCAAATCTGGGTAAACCTTTACATGGTGATTCCTCTCATACATCACAAAGTCCTACAAACTTCACCAGCAGGGCCCGACATAGGGCGAGATGCTTTGCAACTTTGCTCAGTCTCCTCTCTTTCCGAAACCTTGCCTTGCTAGCTTTTTGAGTGATTCTATCAAATCTCACCTTCGTATGAGTGTTGTTGTAGTGTTCATTCTCATTGTTTTTCTCGTAGACACCGGAAACCTCCGGTGGCAATTTACTTTTCGTCTCTTTTAATCCTTTTTCACATATAGTAAACTCTCTTCTTAACACTTAAGAGACCGCCTGCTCCACGGCGAATTTCCACAGCCGACCGGTGCGCTCCACGGCTAATCGTTTCCGTGGGTGACATGTGTGGACACGCGGTCCGCTGGGAACCATTTTGATCGGAGCAGGCTTTCTTACTTACATAACCAGTACTCCATTTCCACTCCAGCTGAAAGTAAAGAGAGTAAGTAGAGATTTGAAGTAAGGCCGTAGTGAAGCAATGATCCACCGCTTTCTTACGGGCCTGCTTTGTCTTGTTTTTGGAAGGTATTTCAACTTTGCAAACACAAGGTGCTTTGAAACACTCTTCGCAAGTTTTTGGGCGTGCTGGTCACAAAATGAACGTTTGTCTCTTGACTTCTAGAATTTTCTGCAGGTTACAGGTAACGGCCAGAACTGTGCCATGCGGTGCCAACCTAGAGTATTGAAAATTTGAAAAATAAACGAACTTCTAGTATGCAATGTCCTATTGAACCTCATGGAGAACTTTCGAAGGACTCACAAACTTTGACCTGCAAAATTTTCCGATGTAACCGATGAAAATTTCATCAGAAATCTCAAAATGGGAATCAGATTTATAATCACCACCCACCCCCCCCCCCCTCCGAAATGACCACCTGAGCGAAGTCGCACCAAAACCCCAAACGTTTGTCATCGGATAACAAACGGCAGACAACAACGGTGCTTTTGAAATCTTGGAAAAACATCATTTGATTGTTCCTCGAGGCGTCCAAATACACCCCGTAGTGAAGTATCAACGAAATTTTGAGCATCGAACTATTCACAGGTTTTCACTCCCCCCCCCCCCTCAAGTTATTTCCCTCTCGTAATTTAGCGAAATCTGAAACAAAGATGAACGATGGCTAACATACCGCAGTCGACGGAAATTTCATTGAAAACTGCAAAGTTAACACCGGAACCTTGTGCAGCAGCTCGAATGAACCTCGGGGTCAAGACAGCAAAATTTTAAACGATGACCTACTGCAATTATCTCAAATAGGTGGCACTGCCATTCCGAAAATCAACTAGAGGCCATACTCAGAGGATCGCGGGGTCGTAATGGAGCACAATAGGCTTTCACCTCGACGAGGATAGCGAGGGCAGCACGAGGGGAAGAGCTGCTGCTCGAGCAGCACGTGCTGCCTTTGTGCCGCTCTTAGCAGCACGTGCTGCCCTCGTCCTCCATTTGTCGCCTCAGCTGCTGCTCTTTTTGTGGCAATCGTAGTGAGGTAACATTGCTCAAAGTAGTTCATTTGGACAGCTACGAGCATATTTACAGTCAGCATGGGGAGCTTTTTTGTTTTGAGCATGCACATATAGACATCTGATTAGTTATATGTCAATTCAACATTTCTCTTTTCTCCCCCAAACAAGGTGTATGGAATTGAAGCAATCAATTGATTATCATCTCAGACGATCGCAAGCTGTCAAGGAGCACAACTAGCTCTCATGTTTACTGGAATAGCGAGAGCGGCACGAGGGGACGAGCCGCTGCTCGAGGGGCACGAGCTGCCCTCGTTCTCCATTCGTAGCCTCAGCTACTGCTCTGTGTTGTGGCCAGCACAATGTGGTAACACTGCTCAAAGTGGTCCCTTAGGTAACTACGACCTTACTCATAATCAACTTAGAGTTCTTTCCTTTGAAAGAAAATGAACATGCCCACTCCCTGCGGAGTTGTATAGAGTTAACACAACCAATCGATCTCCAGAAATATCACACGGAATACCTTGAAGGCAGTGCCCACGATCAAAACAGTTCGGATTTCTAGCGTAAACCGGAAGAACCAGGGCTCACTGCATCAATAATGCTGAAAAACGGCTAAAAACTATCACTAAATAGCCCTATACGACCCTAAACTTGAATGTCCGCTCACGCCACGCCCACTTCCTCAACGGCTACCGATAAAAATGTCTGATTGAAAATTCGGCTATAAGAAGGCAACCGATTATCAAATGGGGTAAGTTTTGTTGAGCGGAGTGGATTGCACCTCTTGGGGGTATGTTGTTACCCCTAAGGCCGGGTTTTCAGTAGTTTACGGATCGGTACCGGTTGAAAGGAGTGGGCGCGAGCGGAACACTCAGGTTTAGTGCCGCACAGGCCTTTTTGTGCTCGTTCGTAGCCATTTTCTCCGACATTGCTGATGTTTTCGAATTTCTGGTTCAGTGTGTGCATCTGAATGATTTTTGCACACCTTCTCGGATGTACGCTTTTTCGACAGTCCTGTCATCATGTGGACTGTACTAATATCTATTGCTCGCAAAAGACAATAGAGGGAGTTGAAGTCAGACGATCCCTACTCATGATTCTGAAGCAAAAGTTTGTCAATTTAATGCCAGTTGGTCTTCAGTTTGTCTTCGAGTCAAAGACCAGGCGCCGCCCGCTCGCCGTCGACCAAGACACGCTGCCATCCCATCGCCAAATCACCGCGACCTGACGCTACTAACTGCCAACTGCTCGAAGCCATTTTTCGAAACTCTAATTTCATCTCCGACTGGTCGCCTTTCTATGACTCAATCTCAGGTTAAACGCGCGGTGGCGGCCAATGAATCGCGCGGAGAGCTCACCTCTCAAACGTGGTACTTTTATGCAGGATTCGCATTTTCGTTGCATGGAGTCTTCAAAAAAAACTTTTGGTATTTTATTGATTATCAAATCAAACGTCGTTTTACTCTGAAGAAAATGTCATGTAGAAATGACAGCCTCGAGAAAAGTAGTTAGTTGAGAGCAATTTGAACGGTTCAGCTCGGCTAAAAAACTAATGAATTGTTCTGGAAAAAGGAATAATTCGTCATTCTCATCGGATGGTGAATGTGTGAAACCGACCGAGAATTCAAGAGGCGGTCGGCTCTTCTAAAATAATTTATTTAGCGTGTTTTTCCATATTTGCAACAATTTGCCTTTTTAATCAGGAAGGTGTAAGTCGGAAATTTAAAAATCACCTCACTCTAAAATGCGTTTCCTTGAACTCAAACTTTACTCGCATTTTCCAAGAAAAACCAATTGTTTTGGTTTGAAGAATTGTATTTTTAAGTGCTGAGTGGCGATGGATTGCCAAAATTGAGCAAAATGGAGAATACATTTTCTCACGAAAAGCACAATGCTCACAGAATTCAAAGCCGACAGTTCTCAAAAACAACTTTCCAATGAAACTAGTAATTTGAACACTACCAAAATGTTCACGACAATAATTTAGAAATAAGAAAAAATGTTCAAGAAATTCGAAAATTGTCTTTTTTGGAAGAGAAGAAATCACCATTTGCAGGAGATCAATAAATGATGAAAACTCTGATATTTCACTTCCGTTTAACCCTGGACATTCATCTAAACAGTGCAAATTTCGGCGATTGAAGAACAATTTCAGGGAATCTTCATCCTTGGAATATGTAGATATAATTTTTACCAAATAAAGCCATATTTCGTCTTTAAAATCGAGAAAAATAGATTATCGCACTCAATTCTTATCTCTACAGTCACAAAACCGAGTGAAAATAGATTCTTGTTTAGGGAATAGAGAAATTCTCTGTTGAGGAATGTTTTTGGGACACTCACATTCACTACAGACCGAGGCCTGTGTTGAACGGCCCTCGCAAACTCGTGCCAGATACGAGGCAGTCTTTGGTGGGCATGAGACAGTCGGCAATGCGAGCATGATTTCCTCGATCGGTGGCGAAGATCAATGGATAGAAGCAAGGATGGAAAACCCGTTAAGGATATCAATGATCTTCACCGGGGTCTTTATTTTTGATAAGTCACTGCAGCGCTGCTGCTGCACTCGAGACATCCCTCCCGAGAGAAAGATTATAAGAAAAAGAAAAGATCAAAAATGAGGAGCAGCAGTTGGGGCGAGAATAAAGAGCAGCAGTTGGGGAGAGAAGAGCAGCAGTTGGGGCCACAATGAGGAGCAGCAGTTGGGGCCACAATGAAGAGCAGCAGTTGGGGCGACGAATGGAGCAGTTGGGGCGACTGTAGCAGCAGGTGGGGCAACTGTACGAGCAGCAGTTGGGGCAGTGAGCGGAGCAAGAGGACACAACGTGCTGCCCTGGGCAGCAATTGGGGGAACGAAAGGGGCTTACACCTCGACGAGTAAATGCGTTAGTAATCCCCTCGTGCTGCCTTACTAAGCCGCGAGTATCTGAGTAAGTTACGTGATGAGCATCATTTTAATACCTTCCTTGAGCAGAGTTTGGGGCAATTTTTTCTCACCAAAGAAGCTCGAAAAATCGAAAAGTGCCATTTTCAGAGGTGGTAGTAAAATTACTAAGAACACTCAAAATGCTTGACCACTGTGAATGTAGATAGCTTATATTATCAGGAACCTATTCGTGCTTGAGGAGGACTTCACGCATTAGAACTTCAGAAAATATTGAAAGTTTTATGGCGTGGGTGCGCAGTGTGGACACGCGGTCCGAGGAGCAAAACAGCCGTGGGTGTGCAGTGTGGTCACGCGTTCTCTTAAGTGTTAACCCCTAACTCATAAATGCGCAGTGGTAAACAGGGTTTTGATTACTCAGTGTGCTGATGTAGAATTTCGGGATAATTTCCCCTTTTAAATTGTTCACGTTGTGGAAGTTGTCTCAATTTCAGAGGTTGCGCAAGCAGATGCTTCCTATGACAAACCTCCGATTTTCTGTTCTGTACTCATAGATTTTACCTGCTGGTTTTAGAATATCGCTGGAAGGAGACAGATCCAGTACAGCTCAAAGACGGTCTCAACTCTTCACTACCCAGCTTTCAATTGAACAATGTTAGTTGCAAGCAGCAAAATAATGATTTAACTAGCCATTTCTACCCTACATAATTGTTTAGGTTTCAACCACCTACTGCACAAGCAAGACCAACACGGGCACCTACTCTTGTCTACGCACCATTTTAGAGCTCCGAAGACAATTCAGGTGATAAACACAGTTATAACTTTGTATAGGACCTTGCACCCGACTATGATGTGCGACCGCGTCGGGTAACGTGATCTTCGTGTCATACACTGCATAATCTCTTCTTGTAAAAGTCGAACCAATTCCTCAGTGTCCTCCCCTAACGTGACTCTAATCAATAAACTGAGAAATATGCAATTCAAAGTCACTATGATGCCCTTGAATTCTCTGGCTCTGAAAATCCAAAAACTGCCCCAAAAGCTACTGTAGCCGCTCTTTAAAGGCTCAGTCCAACCTCAGAATCGCTTCTCTGTTTTGCTGCCCATCTTTGAATGGTCCAACGCTGTCTCCAATGATGTCTCTTAAAGGCATCGTACGCTCTGAAAACCACTCACCGTTTTTTCGGTTTGAATGATTCTCTGGGCCCACCTAAGAACGTAGGGAGAGTTTGTTCGATTAAAAACGCCTTATTGTGAAGATAAATGAGGTCGAATGTCTACAATTCCGTCAAAAGAGGCCGGCCCTCCTTCAGTCATCTGGCACAATTTGCTGTCAGCCATTCTAATTGTAAATTATGAACATTTTATACAGTACATCTGAGGGGAAGTTGATAGAATATACTATACAATTACGTAAAGAATGCCTTTTCTACACACATCGATTGACCTTTCCTTCTCCATAAATCACTTAAAAGAAAGATGAACTTCATTTGATCGTGAGATCGTTGGTCAAAACAGCGATCTCTAGCGATCGACTCTTCTTTTCTCAAAAGGAGATATTCTCGGTCTGAAAAAAGGTTTTCAGCGATTTTTTTGCGGTTTCTTCAATGTAGCTGTTATATAGGGTACTAGAGCCCTCATTAGATATGGAAAACTCAAAAACGAAATCCGTCGTGAACGATACCTTTAAATCCTACACGACCCCCTAGAAACGGAGTTATGGCCCCTCAAACATTGAGCTACGGAAGCATGGTGGACGAGTTTTCCGAGGTTCGTAAATTCCGTCCTTTGCAACTGATGTATGCGAGCCGACCTGAATAAAGAGAGAAGCTGAGAATGAAGGGGGCTACCGATTGGAAACTACTATTACCTTGTGATCATATATCATGCCATGAAAAGGCATCACATATTAAAAAAAAACATTAAAACTTCTTCCAAGGCCTTAGCTTAAAGTCAGTGTTCATTATAATCTTCAATTCTGAGATTATTTGCTATATTGATTAAAGGCAAGGTCCGGTCAAATTTTGGCACTACCGAAATTTGGGTTAAATAGTTTGGGCTGGCCTAGCTGAACATCGTCTGAACGTTTCACGAACTCTGAGTCCTTAGTTCTGGAGAAAACAGCCCCAAAGTCAGGGATTACGGTACTCACCGCATGATAATCATGGCTTGAATGACCGATAATTACACAGCACTTTTGAAGAATGCGTGGACAACCGCTAAAATATGGACGATGGCCACACTTTTCTGACTTTCCTGGATAATCGACTCACGGAAATGGCTGGAATAACTTGGAGAGGACTGGTTTACGCAGTTCTCGCATGTTCCTTGGGACTATATATATATATATATATATATATATATATATATATATATATATATATATATATATATATATATATATATATATATATATATATATATATATATATATATATATATATATATATATATATATATATATATATATATATATATATATATATATATATATATATATATATATATATATATATATATATATATATATATATATATATATATATATATATATATATATATATATATATATATATATATATATATATATATATATATATATATATATATATATATATATATATATATATATATATATATATATATATATATATATATATATATATATATATATATATATATATATATATAGTTTATGAATTTTATTAATTATTATATCAAAATTTTCCGTTAATTATAAGCACGAGTCACTACAAACAACTAGCCGTGATGGACAGATATTCAAAACCCTGTGATAAGAGACAGTGCTAATAGTAACATTCTTCGTAGTTGCTCATAGAAGCATTGAAGTAAAACTGTTGAAGCAATCGAAGTGATGCATTGAATAGAAAAAGGAGGTAAATGCTAGTATGTCAAAGTGAAGGGTAGTGTTATCGCGGCTGACGAACACTCGATAATAAACAGCGCCAACATAGCGCGATTGGGCTAGACCAAGCGCTATCGCGCTAGTCATGGCGCGTTTGGGCTAGCCAACGAGGGCATTCCGTTGTGATTAGCCATAGCGCGTTTGCGCTATCTCAAGCGCGTTTGCGCCAGCTGTGGCGCGCGCCTGGCCAATACCTAATTGAAACAGCGCTGGGCAGTCCTGGTAGCGCGTTTGCGCTTGAACTGGCGCGCGCTTCCTTGCTTCTTAATACCGCCCCTAGGGTCCGCCCACACTTGGCTACTCGAACCTCGTATGCCCCACTATGCCGGCTTTTGTAATTATCGCCAATTCGTTTTTTTTTGAAGTATAAGATTTATCTAGGAAATTCAATTGGAGTTTTCGAGCAATTTAATGACTAGTTTTCTAATATATTCCATTCATTCGAGAGACTAAATCAATCGTATTCATTTTTTCGCTTTTCTTATTTGAGTACTATGTTCGACAGGAGAACCGAAAGATTTGATTTTTCGAATTTTAAAATATTTTTGGGTCACTACACTTGATTATTCAGCCTGAAAAAAGTTCAAAAAATTTTTGATGTGTGAGATTTTCCGAATCTTCATTCCAATCGAATTCATAACGGGTTTACAAATTTATTGATTTATTCGAGAAAAAAAACTGTGGATTCCTACTCGGATTAAGTCATTCATTCGAAAATTTGAGAAGGGCTTCATTCGGAAAATTTACCCATTCGGGAATTTCAAAAACGCATTCTTGCTTATACAAGTAGCGTAGGTTTCAACGAGGAAAGTGGAATACTGTGTGAAAATGGCCACGCCTTGAATGTTGAATAGCATTATAGTTGTACAATTTCGAAAAAAATGTCGAACAAACGAAAACTGAGAAAAACATCGTTCGAAAAAAGTTCGAAACAACGAAAAAGGAAAAAAATCGAACGAACGAATTTTAAAAACCTTTCGAAATTTCGAAGTTGGAACGAACGAAAAAATCCGAAATTTGTTCGAAAAAATTCCAAACGAAGAAATCTCGAAAATTTTTCGAAATTTCGTAGGTCGAACGAACGAATTTCGAATCTAATAGAAATTTTGGATCTTTTCGAACTTCGTTCAAAGTTTAGGATTTTTTTCGATACTCCTAAGAAGTTTCGAATCTTTTTTTTCAAAACCGGTCTCAACGCTTTATTTCCAACGCTCGGTCAGAGAATGAATATTCCACAAGTATTCGATTTCTACTCAAGTCGCGTTCGCTCACGCTCACGACAACTCGGCCCGAGGAATAAAGGAACAGCGCAACCTAGGGTTCGAGAAGCGTTTTCAAAGTGGAACGATTTTTCAAAAAAAAAAACAATCGAAAAATCAACGAACGAATGAAAATCGAAAAAGAAATTCTTTTGACGAAATTTCGAACGAACGAAATTTGAAAAAAAAAATTAGTTCGACAAAATTCCAAGGTCTAAAAATAAGAGAATAATTACTGCTGCTTAAATTAGTGCTTACAAATTTATTTAAAAAACTGACGCTTTTGATTCATTTAAGTCCTACAGATGTAGTGAGATATTTCCTTTCGTAATCATACCGTTTCTTTAGATATACATGTGTTCATATATATATTCTTTTTCTTATTTATTTGATTTATTTTAAATTATTTGCTTGCGAAAATGTGACGGGCTGTCGAGAGGAGAAATCAGGCGAAAAGCTGCTGTGGAGAATAAAACGAAAATTTGTCGAGAATAAGACGAGGAGTTGTCGAGAATTAGGCGAAACGTTGTCGAGAATCAGCCGAGGAGTTGTCGAGAATTAGGCGAAACGTTGTCGAGAATCAGCCGAGGAGTTGTCGAGAATTAGGCGAAACGTTGTCGAGAATCAGCCGAGGAGTTGTCGAGAATTAGGCGAGAAGTTGTCCTGAATTCGTACGAATTCTGGACAACTTCTCGCCGGATTCTCGACAACTTTTTTCGCCTGAGTTTACACCGAAGCATGTTGTTGATACAGTAGAGTTAGCGGTAAAGTGATAGGGATAGCGAAGCTATCAGACTTTTACTGTCTGGACTAGAACGCTTACATATTTGGAAGCTTCAAAAACTAGTCAAAGGGACAGTGTTCAAACAATTAATCTGAACGAGTTTTGAGGGTGGAGTCTGCTTGTACGAAAATTTTCTCAAATTCTTGCTCAAATTTGGTAGTTTTAACTGGTTTTTGACGTTTCCAGCGGCGTAGGCGTTTCGATTGGAGCCATACGACCCCAGCAACGTAGTTGTGTATGTAAAAAACCTTTTTGCGCGTGTCTGCCGTCTTCAAACAAAGCACAAACGAAACATTGCTTTGCTGAAAGAATGCCATTGACGTAATTATCCAGCGTGTAGAACTGTTGTACAGCATTTGCAAGCCGAAAAAATTGGAGGAGATGGGAAGGAATTACACAAAAACATTTTTAATATGGGTTTGCTGATCGAATGCACAGAATGGGAGCAGGGATGTGCGGAATTTTCTGTTTTCTGTTTTCTGCCCATTTTTGGCCATTTTTCTTCTGTTTTCTGTTTTCTGTAAAAATAGGCGAAAATTGGACAGAAAACAGAAAAAACGTGTACCGCGATTTGCAGCAGGATTGTCCTAGAAAAAAATGGCCGGATTTATCGAAGCTAAGCCGATAGGATGAGGTTGTACTTCACCCAGGCTCTCTGCAGTTGTACCACGCTAAACACTTTTATCTCGCTGTAGTGGTTATTCATTAGGGGACGTGTGGCGTGGTGGGAGGAAACGGTGCTGTTCGCTGTACACGGTCGGGTTAGATCCTCGCCGAGGTGAACCAAACCAACAACCCTCCGTGATCCTTCAGTTGGTAACAGATTCATGGAGGGAGATGAAAGCGCTCACTTGGAAGTCGGCTGGCCCCCGCAACCCGCTTAATAGGCACGAAACCCATTCTTCTGAGAAAATGTGCCGCTCCAAAAACCGGCAAAGTACCGCGATCCTCGACTGTGCTGCGATAGTTCCGCGATAGTGCAGCAGAGGCTCCGTGATCAGACGATTCTGCTGCCGTGCCTAGAGCCTCGACATCGCCGCGATAGTGACGCAGAAGCTCCGCGTCAGGACCGCGCCGGCTCGGCGAGGATGGAGCAGCGAACCCGAGTGGAGTACGATGCACTGTTCTGTGAGGTGAAACGAAATTGTCGCCGGTTCAATATACCCAAGTTTGAGGTACATTTCGTATTCCCTTAAGCGCAAAAGCGGCGGTAACCTCTGTCCTTATCAGACAAAGGACGTAACGACAGCAGGTGCAAATTTTTTTTCTTACATTTAGACCCCCTCTAGTTGTCTAATAAATCTTAAATAACTCAATATCAGACACTCCCGAAGCAGCTGCGGCGTTATGGCGGAGCCGAAGCGGTACTGTAGGGCCCCCGCAACGGCTCTGCGATAGTGCCGCTACGGCTCCGCGATAGTGCCGCTTCGGTGCCTGTACGCGCCAAAGCGGCGCTATCGCGGAGCCGCAGCGGCAGTTTCTCTCAGAGTCAAGCTTCTACGAATACGACGTCGAATGCGCTGCGCATCCCAATAGGGATTCAGGAAGCCGATTCCTTATCTTTATCTTATAGTGGATATTCATACCCAGAGGTTTATCCTTTACGAATCCCTCAGATGTAACGCAAAGCAGTCAAGTGTAAGGAAAACTGCAATGTGACTCTAATCTTGTAAGAATAATAAGCCATTAATACTACTTAACGCCCACTATTCATACCCGCTCCCCAGCCTACCCGCTTCGGTGTAGCGGGGTAATGTTGGCCCCAACTGAGCCGTGCACGCGAAACTCTTAATACGTGTTTCAATTCACTGCAACGCAGATGGCACGGAATTCAGTTGAAGGCAGCATACACGCTCGCAAACGTATTTGAGACTACTACGGAAATAGAATCGTATGGCTCAGAACACAATGCCTACGCATTTTGAAGCATCAAAAACGACCCACAATGCCGCTACAGTAGTAGCGAGTTTGGCCCCGCCCGTATTTTCACGCCCCTGTATTTGCCCTGTTCCTCCAACGCAGGGTTGCTGTGTCATATTGGTCGTCAGTGACGTGTGTGGTTCACTTATTAGGCAATCCACCAACAGCACCGACGGTGAAGATGGCCCAGCAACCTTGCGTCGGAGGAAGAGGGCAAATACAGGGAGCGTGAAAATAAGGGCGGGCCAAACTTGCTACTCCTGTAACGGCATTGTATGTCGTTTTTGACGCTTCAAAATGCATAGGCGTTGTGTTCTGAGCCATAGGATTCTATTTCCTTAGTAATCTCAAATATGTTTACAAGCGTGTATGCTGCCTTTAAAGGCAGCGTACGCGCGAAAAACTGTGAACCATTTTTCTACAATTTTGTAGAGGTGGACCCACCATGTTGTGATATATCGCAAGAAGGCCACCCAAAACAGTCAAGTTTTGGAGAAAAGCTCGTTCGAAAATCCAGAAGCATTCAGCTTCGTTTTGTTCACGTCTGCCCGGTGTGTCTTGTGTAACGCACAAATGTAGGAAATTTGAACGGCTAAATTGCTTTAGCCCCTTTAACTTTTTAGATTCCACAATTTTTTCGCCTTTCTGCTGTCAAAAGTTCTCTAAAAACAGGAAGGTTTCAATACACATGTCTGATTTCCAGGATCTCACGGAATAAAGAATATAGAATTTTGGATTTCCGCGGCCTGTCGTGGCGCTTCTGTTCCTCGTGATAGATGATCGAATGGGAAAACACCTTTTCAGATCACGAAGCAGTTTTCACGAGCCTATAGCGTTATGAATACGCAACATTGAGGTCTCAAGCGTTGCCAACTATCTTCACTTTGTTCAAACACTGGATTGAGAAGAAAAACCCAAATGTGGTTTTCTGCGCGGACGCTGCCTTTAAGATGAAGCGCCAAGAAACTAATCGTGAGCCTATGAGGCAGATGATAATTCTGCCGCAGAGATACGAGAGGCTCTCAACGGTGGAGCGAGCGGCGTGTCAGGTCATTTATACTATGACGGCACAGACGGACTGAACGGGCGTGACTTTCAGCTCTGAGGAGTAGTACAGTGTTCAAACCAGCAAATATCCCACAATAATTGTTAAAATATGTACACTCAGGAAAGGAAAGCTCGCTCCGACTGCAATACGTACTCCTTGCACAGACAGCTTCTGATAGAGTAATCGAGCTCTTATTGCCTGGTAAAAGGACGGTTTGATGAATATTTGTCATCTCAACGCACGCATATTGTGCAATTCTTGAGCGTCCATACTTGTTGCTCTGGCCAACTGTAAGGTTTTGAAAATTCAATGAAAGAAGTATAGATCACTCAAAAAATGTATCAAAAAAGTTAAAAGTTTTGAAAACTTTCGTTTAGTGTACGCTGAACACCCTTTATTGATTTTTGAAAATTTTCTGTTTTCTGTTTTCTGCCCATTTTTGGAGATTTTTTTTCTGTTTTCTGTTTTCTGCCAAACTAGATTTTCTGTTTTCTGTTTCCAAAAATATTTTTTTCCGCACGTCTCTGAATGGGAGGTGCATATTGGCCGATCGGCCTTTACGCTCGCGACGGAAAACACCTGCGTTCACGTCGTCGCCGGTGCCCCGCGCGCGGCGAATTTATGTAAACAGCCAAACTGCAATTAGGTGCCTACCACTCTGTGCATTTCATGAGCAAGCCTAAATATGATAACGGAAACGGAGCGCATTTGCACAGCCCTGATTGCCGATTTGTTCTCGATTCCTTTCACTCGTTTCCCTACATCGTAGCTCGTGGGAATTCCAGTCCCAAAACACAACAGTGGTCGGAATCGAACTGCGTCTCTTATTATTTATGTCTTGAAGAAAGTTTTTTTCCAGTTACTACTTGTTGCAACTGTACATACCGTCTACTATGTTGGTGATCGTGTCCTGGGTTTCGTTTTGGCTGGATCGAACGGCTGTCCCAGCTCGGGTCACCCTCGGGGTCACCACACTTCTCACTATGACAACTCAGGTGAGGCAAACTCTTCACCACTAGGTCTTCTAAGAAACATCGCTTTCTATTAATTTCAGGCTTCCGGTATAAATGCCAAACTACCGCCTGTTTCCTACACGAAAGCCATAGACGTCTGGATCGGCGCCTGTCTAACGTTTATATTCGGAGCTCTTCTCGAATTCGCCTGGGTCACCTATATTTCATCGAGGACCTTCTACAAATGTACACAAAATTGGAAAACTTCAAAAACTGTAACACGAATTCGCGCGGCAAATATTTCCAGATTCTTGTGCAAAGCCCTGCACCTACAATACCCATCCTAAAGAGGTCTGCTGAGTTAAAGTTGCGGCGTTCCTCGCAGCGACGAGCAACGCTGGGTGATGCAATATCGATCACCTTCAGCGACGGGGGCGACCGACTCGGCGTAAAGGGCGACGAGGGGGCACCGCATAGTGTATTGACGCCGCGACGGCGCTGCATCACTGCCAGCGAGCGGCAACCGACGCCGCGACGATAATGTTTCAAAACATTATTGCCGCCGTGTCAAGGCTGACGCTCGGCGACCACTCGCCGGTCTCTGCAACTCTGCAGACCCCTTAATTTTTGGCAAAAAGGCGAAAAAGACGCGGAAATTCGCTTTTTTCGTCTTTTGATCATAACTCGCTTCAAAATAGACAATTTTCGAACTTGAAGACATTTCTGGAACCAGCATCGAGCCCTATTTCTTTTTGACTGGAACATGGCTTACTCTCCAACAAGGCATACAGGGTTGACACAATCAATCGATTGGGTGAAAAATAGGTCATTAAGAGCTGCTGAAATGTGTGACTGAGTCTACTCTAGTTTATTTGTATTTTTTATTTAGCTTATTTATTTTACAATCTTTTATAATTTTGATTTCTTAAACATTTTATTTATATTTATTAGCTATTCAATTAGTTATTTGCTTAAACAATTTGGTTCATAGTTATTTTTGTTTTTAGTTGTTTTATTAGTCATTTTTGATTACTGTATTCAGTTCTTCATACGCATTTTCACTAGAATTTGAATAGTTACATGTTCCAATTTGATTCATATAACTATCGTTTTATCTGAAAAAATGATTTCGATAACAGCGATAAATTAATATTCGGATATGAATCGTTTCACCTGTGTCTTCACACAAACAATTCATAGCAGTAAAAATCTCTAGCGTCTTCAATGTAGGAGGAAGTTCGAGTTTAAATTGTTTGTGTCAGTACTGGAAATTTTTTGGAGTGATTATTTTTAGAATCTGAAAATACCATTCTCCGCCCTAATTTGTAAATTGTTTTCAAGTTTGTGAGAAAAAGTTATTTTTCGAAGTAGTCATGACATACAGTTCAACTCCGCACTGCCGTTCAGTCCGCAAAGTGCACCCTGATTGCGAAATCTTGCTGCGGCGCGGTTGCGAACATCCTCAGACAAGGATGTGGGATCACCTGGGCGCTTTTGGCCTTTGGTGCCCGGGTGATCCCACCGCCCGGGTGATCCCACATCCCTGCCTGAGGATATTCGCAACCGCGCCGCAGCACGATTTCGCAATCAAGCGCACTTTGCGGACTGAACGACAGTGCGGAAGTGAAGAATATCTCGCCCTTCCAAGAAGTTGAAAATCTTCAGGAGCTATGAAACTTCAACCTGAAGAACATCACCAATCAATTCTTGTTGTATTGCAAACTTCGAAACTTTCTCTATACTTGTGAGAAACAGTGAAGGTTTTCCTCTAATCTTGCCTAGTCTTAGATGAACTTCGTTCTGACGATGGTCCACCATCTCAGGCAAACTCAAATGTCGACAGCAGGTTGAAACACCTCCTTCCCGAGCAACCGTCGATAACAGGTTATTTCGGGAGTAAAACATGGACCTGTTATCGACCTGCTATTGAACTGTCGATAGCAGGTTCACAGCAGGTTGACAAGGCAACACATCCTACCGCCGGTGAGCATTGATCGTGCAAATCTCCGAATGTTTGGCGAAATATTCAGTCGGTTTCGCTATTGAGAACGCTGCTTTTCTTTTTTCACATTTTGGTTAGCACACCTGTTTTTGTGCAATAACGCCCAAATCAGGCCTGTTAGTGAATGGAATTAATGCTCGAGTATTGTTCTAGGGATTTTCCAAGAATTCCACTATTTTGTTCACTTTTAGGGTTTTAATATGCGATTTTTTCAAGCACCAGATATATTTGGAATCTTGATACATCTTTTTTTAACATTCGATTCCGTCACGATTTTTTACTTTCTTCTCTATTTATCAAAGGTTTCATATTTTCTGCCTCTCGAGTATTCCGTTTATTCGGGAATTTGAATAATTATTTGCTCTCGGTTAGGTTAAATGCCCGTTTGTTCGAATGTTTGTCTCAATTCAGCTGACAACATAATTGCCCATCAAAAAAATTTCAATTGTACAGGTATATTTTTTGAGAACCTTTTAAAATTCGAAATCGAGTAATTGCTTGAGCATTTGTACAAATTTTCACACGTAATACAATTGAATCGAGTCTAGGATTTATTTTGAACAAATTCATTTATTAGAAAATTTTGTAAAGGACTCACTCCGAGTTTTCAATTCGTTGCGAGAATTTATGAAGGCCATGATCGATAAATTCTCGTCACTCATTAGTTCTTCTATTGAATTGATTTGATTTGATTTTGATTTTGATTTATTCATGAGGAATACTCATGTGTAAAAGGAAACAACAAAACTAAAACGGTTAACAAGCAACGAGAATATCTCTGGAATTCATTAAAAAAACTATGTATAGAAAGAGGTTAACCTACTGAAAACAATAAAAAGTCAAGATCAAGACGGGTCAAGGTAATCATTAACCTTGATGCTGTAGTTACCGTCGGCATGGACCCTAGTGTTACATTGCGTTCCATTCAAGGTTGGCGCAGACTCGGTGCACCTATCTTAGAGCATAGGACACCGAGTTTGCACCAACCTTCATCAGAGAACACAAAGTATCACTAGGATTCATGCCAACTGCACGTAATAGACAGGGGCAATCGTCGCTAGGTTTCGAATAAATGAATATTCCAGATATCGCGTTTTTTAGAGCACCTCGGATGATTGGGTAATATGCATAGCCTTTATTGAAAAATTTCTCAAGAGTATAATTTATCATTATAACCACTTCAAAATTATCGAAAGTACGAATAACTTCGAATGAGACATTTTTAAAATTTTCGGATGAACCAAATACTTAAATTATGCGTTTCTGAAATTTCGGAATGGGTGAATAGATTTTAGTGAGGCCTCTGTTTTTCTTAACTGTACGATTAAATGTGAAATCCTGTCTTCTATTCGATGCGAATGCATACTTGGACAACATATCCGAGTATTCGGACGAAAATTCGGTTTTTCCAAAACATTTCCAAGCATTTAGATCATAAATACTTTCTGCACATTTTTTTCAATAGCCGCAAATTTGTACGTAGTGACACAAAACTGGCCTCCCATTCAGAAAATCGAATATGCAAGCTCTATTAACAAACCGAATATTCCATAACCCAAGTGATTCAAATTTCTGAATGAATCGAAGGTTTGGAAAAGCAAAAATCAAAATTTTCGACTGAAACGAACATTTGAAAAAATCAGAAATTGGATTTTCCGGTTGAATCGAATATTCAAAAACTCAAATCTACTAACTATTTGAATTTATATCACTCAGGCTCCTTGAGTCGGGTCCAGAAGTGCGTCGGCACGCTGCTTGAGCATCCTTCATAGTCCTGGCGGCAAGCGCGGCACGCGTGGTGGGCTATGAAACTTTTCACCGCTCGGGACGTGCCTCCACGCGCTTGTCGCCTATCCAGGGGCGGCATGCATGAAAACACCGTGAAAGTAAGGGTAAACGTTCGTGCGTGTGTGCAAAGGTGATCAGCGAGCGCGTAGACCCATACAAAGAGCCAAGAGCGCCTCCATCGTGGCGCCGTCCGAACCGCCATGGCGGTTTTACCACTTGTATCATTACACGGTGCTCAGTTTGAGTCTACTGCAACATAAACAACTCTACCGTTATCCTATAGTGTGCGCAACGTCACCAAGAGTGTAGAATTTCGAAGAAAAGAGATTTCGTAAATTTTTCCATGCAAAATCTCAACTTTTTTGTAGCAAAGAAATATAGGAGAACACCTATCTCGAGAACCGTGCGACGCTTTCTGAGGCGACCGCAGAACTCCGCAGACTTTTCCTTGCCAATCTGGGTAAGCAAGCAACAGCTTCCCTTCCACACCTCTGTTCGTCGTTCATTACAACCGCTCAGTCATTTCGATTTACTAACACCCCTAAACCAGATGTATCTATGTTGAAAGTCTGAGCTTATCAAAATCTGCTTCATAAAACATCAACATCCACGTGCATAATTCATTTATCGAGAACAGAGGCATGGTGTTGGTCATCTAGGGAGACAGCACCCAAAATGCGAAACCGTTTTTCCATATCATGTCAGAAATGATAAAACGAGAATAATCGCTTGGGAATTTCGCAAATCGGAAGGGCAGAGGGTTGCGACATAAAGGAAGGAGGGACGGCATAGGTCGTAAATTTAGTGCCGGTAGGAACCAATCTACCGCTGGCTCCTTATGTTTTGCGGCTAGATCGGACATTCTCATATCCCAACGCCCAGTTATAAATGTCTGGCAGTCTGCCATGTTCAGAAGAGTCCATCAATTTTTGGGTAGACGGAGGTCAGTTGACACCGTTATGGCGAACTAATCTGCGTCAGGAAGTTGGTGCACGTAAAAGTTTTCTTGAGCGAAAATTTCGCTAGGTCTCGCTAGTAATAATTAATCCTAGTATCATTATACCGAAGCCATGTACAGTATTCGCTTGCTGAACAAAGTTAAGGCCCATTTTGATCCGCTACGCCACAGCGTCGCCGCTGGAATATTCGTAGCCTCCGCAAGCGCCTGACTCGCGTAGAAAGTATTCATACTATAGTTGTACACGAAAAAAAATTTCGAAAGGTTTTTCGAAAATTTTTTCGTTCGTGCAAAAATTCGTCGAACGAAATTTTCTCAGATTCCGTTCGTTCAAAATTTCGTCAAACGAAATTTTTTCAAATTTCGTTTGTTCTAAATTTTTTCGAACAAAAAAGTTCGATTTTCGTTCGTTCGACATTTTTTTTTCGAAATTGTACAACTATAATTCATACCCCCAAACCCCGCCCGCGGGAGACATGTGCCGCGCTGGCGTTGAGGAGTGTGTTTTTTGCCTTTAGGGAAGTCGAGCATGGGGACGGCTACAATAACAGCTAGGGATAGCAATACTACATCAATAGTTTTTGAATCCTGCGAAGTTCCAGCTCGTTTAGCTGCTCCGAATTTTGCAGCTGGCCACCCTACCAATAATAGCCCGGCGTTAGGATGTCTACAGCAAAATGAATAAATCCGGCGGTAGCATGTCGACAGCTGAACCTTTCGGGGCTTCAGTTAGGCCATGCCGCCGTCTGCGAATCCGGCGCTAGGAGGTCTACAGCTGGACCTTTCGGCGTGATACCAGGTTCTCTCGCGCCGAAATCACCATTTTTTCGTGTCCTCAGCTGATGTGCTCTGTGATGACACCTCAGAAACCTGCTGTCGACATTTGAGTTTGCCTGAGATCGGCTTTCCCGTATCTCCACTCCCTCCACTCTATCTCTCTCCCTTTCTCTCGACGATCTGGCACACTCCTCGCTTGAAAACAGCCCCCGAAGTGGATTGAATTCACGCAGCAAGGATGGACTGAAGAGTCGGACCACCCAGCAGCCAGCGCGCGCGGCCGCGGCGCGTCACCGCATTGATTAATTGCCAAAACAAGAGGTCTGGCTCCACCAGTTGACCGCTCGTCGTGAAATGTGGATATACATAATTAAAAACGAGGAATAGCCTCGGAATATGGAATTTTCTTTGTTTTTATGATTTTTTAATAAAAAACAGATTCATCGAAATCTGAGGAAAACTCTTTGTGATATCTGAGCTGTGGCGGAAAAAGGCCCCTAACGGTTCTCTCTTGAAATATCCGTGCCATCGTAGAGTGAATCCTTGGCCGCGGACAACAAAGCGGCCTGCGTTAATCTCCTACTCACTCAGGCAAATTCAAATGTCGACAGCAGGTTGACCCGCCCCTTTCTCAAGCAACCGGATGATGGCAGGTTTTTTCGGGAGAAAAACATGGACCTGTTATCGACCTGCTCTCGACCTGTCGATAGCAGGTTCACGGCAGGCTGTTAAGGCAACACATCCTATCGCCGGTGAACATTGATTGCCCGAATCTCCAATGCTTGACGAAATATTCAGTCCGTTGAACGACTGAAGAATCTGCTTTTGTCTTTATTTCCTTGTCTTTAGTTCGTGAAGCACGTGACCCTTGGGCAATAACTCGCAAACTAGACATTAGGTTGCATGGAATCATTGCTGGACTAATGTTCTGAGAATTCTTCAAATGTTTAAAGATTTTATTATTCTTTGGATTTCTATTTGCCAGTATGTATGTAGATGTGTTTGGGCGTCTTAAACATTTTTTTTTCAGTTCGATTCTGTCATGCTTTTACAGTTGACCGCAATGTTAATAGGACATGGTGCGGTTGCGGACTCGCACTAAATTACGGTACAATCTGGCACTTTGCCAGATTTCGTCATCGATCGGCGCCAAGCGTCGTCTCTCTGCTCACGAGAATATCAGCTGTGGCGCTGATCGATGACGAAATCTGGCAAAGTGCCAGATTCTACCGTAGTTTTAGTGCGAGTCCGCAACCGCACCCTGTCCTATTAACATTGCGGTCAACTGTAGAATTCTGTTTCTCGACTTACTCGATGTTTCTTACTTTTTCGGCTCTTGAGTACTCAGTTTATTCGCGAAATCGAAACGTATAAGATTTTCGGGCAGCTGAAATGTCCGATTGTTGGAATACTTGTACGAATTCTCTCACACATCGATTTGAAAACGGGATATGTTTGCGTTGTTTATTTAATCATTCATTAGAAATTTTCCACATGTTTACACCAAAATTTTAATTCATTGGGAAACTTTAAAAAGATCATATCCGAGAAATTCTCGTAATTCCATATTAGGTCTAAAATTGAAGTTGTAGTTAACAGATATCGGCATTCGACGCTAGGTTTTGAATGAATCAGTGGATCAATGATTCGAACATCGTATTTTTAGAACACCACAAATGAATGCATAATATAGAGAATCACTTCTGAAAATTTTCGGGCGAATGATTTTTTCAGCTATAGATTTTTTGAAATTACCGAATGGAAGAGAATATATTGGAATGAGGTACCATACCCGCGCTAAGTTTTGTAAAAACGGGGAGCATCTGGCAAACTTCGCAAAAAAGCGTCCGATGCATGCAACTTTCTTGAATGAAGACTTTTTTGAGTTCTGAAAACGCTATCATATTTACAGATCAAATCGCTACCTAATATATGACTTGTGTGCCGAAGTTCCCTAGAATCGCTTTGTTTTCGAAAGGAATAGTTTTCGCAATCGTTTTTCAAAAACGTCGCGCGCGGCGAAGTGCGGCGAAACTTTTAGCAGTAATTGCACAAGTTACTGAAGAGCATTCTGCACGCTTTCTTCATAAATTAGGTGCAGGTGAGAAAATCTTAAGATCTGTGTTGGTTGAGTTTTCGAAACCCTTCATTAAGCACGCTTGAGAACTACCTGAAAAGTAGGGGTTTTGTTGCGAAAACCCTGGACTCTTAAATGATGGATTTCGAGAATTCAACCAACATAAACCTTGAGATTCTCTCACCTGCAATTAATTTATGAAGAAAGCATTCAGATGGCTCTTCCATTACTTGTACAAATAGTGCTTAAAGTATCGCCGCACTTCGCCGAGCGCGACGTTTTTGAAAAACGATTGCAAAATTATTTCCTTCAAAAACACTGCGATTTAGAGGAACTTCGGCACACGAGTCACATAATTAGGTAGCAATTTGAGCTGTAAATGTGATAGCGTTTTCAGAATTCAAAAAAGTTCTCACTCAAAGGAGTTACATGCATCGGACGCTTTTTTGCCAAGTTTGCCAGATGCTCCCCGTTTTTACAAAACTTAGCGCGGGTATTGGTATTTCTCAGGTCACCGAATGAATGTTTCGAATTACGAGTTTTCGAAGACTTGGGCTGAGTGAATAAATTTGGACAACACCTCTTGAATTTTTCAAGAATGAATGACTATACATATTCTATTGGAGAACCTGTCCTCCATTCATATCGAATGAATATCTGGAAAATTCAATATTCCAATAAAAATTCGATTTTTCGAATTCTTCCCGAATAAATGATGAATGTTTTTTGCAGATTTTTCAGTGGCCGACTATTCAAAAAGCGTGATTCGAAATTACATTATTCAAAAATATCAAGTTTTTCAGTTCTCCTAGTAAACCAAATTTTTGGAAAACCGAAGTTTGAATTTTCGAAAGGATCGAATGCTCGAAAAAAAAAACAAAATTCAATTAATTTCTCAATGAACCGATTTGTCGGAGTATTAGAAATTGAAATTACCTAATCCTAAAATTGAACCTAGAATTGAATCTAATATTCACGCACTGGAACATTCGAATCATTCAATCGCTCCAGCCGCGAGGCGGCTGGAGAGGTTTGGTTTTTTTATTATTCGACTGGGTCCCAAGTATAGTAGATAATACTGACGTATCTTATTTCTTCTTCTGCCGTACGGGTTTCGGGCTGTGGCGAGTCCATTCCTCCACGATGCTACTGCAAACTCCAAGTACGCAAGTGATCAGGGTAAGCAGATTGCGGGAACATGAAATTCTGACCCAAGACTTGCGCAAAAAGCCGGTGGATAACATTCAAACAAGTGCAGAAGCGCGGCCTCCGAGGGCGGCGAAGTGGCCTAAAGGTGTGCCTCAGAAAAAAAAAGAAACATACTGGAATGGACTGGTTTCAGGAAAGTCGAACATGGAGACTACTGCAATATTATCAGATCGTTATGAAATCCCCTCACTAAATGTACCCACTGATCGGGAGTCTACAGGCCAGGCTTGCGTTAGAGGCGCTCGGCAGCAGTGCGTGTCTTTTGGCCCAGCGCTGATTTTTCAATGAATGGGCTCTCTGCTTCCAACTCCCAGGGCGCCAGGGGCTGATTTGTGTCAGGAGCGCGCGGCCGAACTGCATGCCTTCTGATGCGGCCGAGTGGCATCGGAGAGGAATGAAAATCGTCAGGACGGGCCAAACAGGTTTCAAAGAGTTATTTCAAAACTATCGCTCAGGCGCCACTCGGCTGGACCGAACGACACGCAGCGCGGCCCCGCGCCGCTAACACAAGCCAGATCGTGTGGTCTGCGAAATTTCGGACAGAGAGTAGGTCAGCGAGTTTGTCCTTGTTCGTATGTAACTTTCGAGCAAATGTGGTATACTAAGCGTAAGCGCAACGCATCCTCTGTCTAATATCGCTAACCGAAAAACTCGACCTTCCGAGGTTTAAGGTACCAAAAAATTTTCAATACACCACGTTCTACGCTTTCTATCTATCAGGGCTGTTTAGGATCATGTAACACACTAAGAGTGTGAGGGCTGAATTATAGCTGCGAAACAGACTCCCTGATTTCTTTCTCAATTTAGCAAATTTCGATTTATTGAAATTTCTGAAGATGCAGTTTCCATCATATTTTCATTATCGAAAGACTTCAGCCCAACCAAGTTTAGGGTTGATCATTATGCACAGTACCTTATACTACTATAATCATTTTGTTAATTATCAATATTTGCTTCAAAAGTTCGATTTTCACAGTTTTCAGTAGTTTTCGAAAAGAATGGACCACAGATGAAATGGACCTTCAAAAAAACCGAATTCCGTCGCATTGGAGAAATTCAATAAACCCTTTCCAGTACCATAATCCAGCCATCACACATCCCGAATGTTCCATGGTCTTATGTAGGCCTGATAGATGGCAATAAGAGATTGAGGGGCGTTCAAAATGTATCGGTGTCCAAAGCCTCGTCTACACTTTGAAATAAAGTACAGAAAAAGTCCAGTTTTTCGAGCTTCTAGAACGCAGTTAGATAGAGGACGAGTTGAGCTTCCAATTAGTAACCCACATTTGATCAGAAAATCACATGCGGACAAGGAAATTTTCAAAAACTCGTTGGATGCTCTTGTTTCCTAACGACCTAATAATTAGAACGTATCAGAAATACTAAAGCAATAGAGCCGATTCGTACGCCTATCTATCTTGAGATCGCCACCCCCCCCCAGTCTAATTCTCCGAATAGGCCACCCTGTTAACAAAAGACCAGCGATAGGATGCCTACAGCAAAATCCATAAATCCGGCGGTAGCAGGTCGACAGCTGAATCTTTCGGGGCTTCGGTTAGGTCAAGCCGCCGTCTCCTAATCCGGCGCTGGGAGGTCTACAGCTGGACCTTTCGGCGTTATACCAGGTTCTCTCGCGCCGAAATCAGCCTTTCTCTGGTGTCCTCAGCTGATGTGCTCTGTGACGACACCTCAGAAACCTGCTGACGACATTTGAGTTTGCCTGAGCAGGTAGTAGCGGGGTCGGTGGCAGGTTAAAACGCCTCTTTCCCGAAAAAAAAAACTGATCTGATATGGCTGATCGGCGGAGGTTTCGACACGATTAATAACTGCCAGAGTTTTCGTGAAAATGTCTCTTATCTGGCGGAGTTTTCGTGGCAGCTTGCTGCGGTGTCCGTACTGTTTCCAATTGGAAACAGTACGGACACTCAGGCGATTCGGTATCAGAAAGCGGCTAGCAGGACAGGCGCAAGGGTTAAGTCATTCCCTTGCTGGTAAAAAGGGGGGGCTTCCCTGGGCGTTCCCAGGCCCCTTGCATGGGCTTTCAAGAGAGGAGAAAAATTCACAAAACATCGAGTCGTAGATTTTAGCAAGCGGGCTATGTTCGAAATACAAGGGGCCTGCAAAGACTCGCTATTTTTTGCAAGGGAGTCATTCTCGAAGAGCAAGGGGGGCTTTGTTCCAAGTACAAGGGGCCTGCAAAGACTCGCTATTTTTTGCAAGGGAGTCATCTTCGGATTGCAAGGGGTGTTCAAAAGCTACGGTATATGGGAGGACATGTCTAATCTCTCCATACTTCTCCTGCCTTGCTAAAGTTTCCTCGTCTCCCTTGCTGCAGTTATTGGAATTTTCAGCCCCTGTTCAAAAAGGAGCTCTAATAGTGCCCCAGTCACTAAATTGAATCTTACTATACGATGAGAGCTCGTTCATCCTCCTTGTCCTTATACAGGTACACAACCACACATTATACAAGCATGGCTAATTTTTAATGCGAAAAACAAAGAACAAGCAAAACAAAGTATGGGAAAGAAGGTACACAACCACACATTAAACAAACATGGGTAACTTTTAATACGCAAAACAAACAACAAAAAAAAAGTAAAAAAGTATGAGAAAAAATTATACTACAGAAACAAAGACATTTACAGGTTTGAAAATCATTCACAGATACCATAAGTATCTCATCTCGATCACAGAGTATAGTTTTTTACAGAGGCATCTTTCCCAGTAGTCAAGAGACACCTTTCCCAGTAGTCACCTATTCAAGAAACAACTGAACACTAATTCATGCATTTCTACTTTCTCCCATAAACACTCTTTTCTCCCTATCCTACCTATCTCCACAGCTCCATATTAACCTAACGGTAGCACTCGCCATCAGATCACGTACAGCACCTATTGCATTAGCATTGCATCACCTATATGCATGAATAACATCCAAAGAAATAATTATTACACACAGTAGCGGTCATAGATCTAATGAATAGATCTAATGACATTACCTAGCGGTCATAGATCTAATGAGATTACCTTTTGGCGGATACTGTTTTCATACATTTCCGGGCCTGGGCTTGGCGATACTTGATGAGACTTTAGTATGTTATGGGTTATCACATACCTTGCTCACACACACACACACACACACACACACACACACACACACACACACACACACACACACACACACACACACACACACACACACACACACACACACACACACACACACACACACACACACACACACACACACACAAGTTTAATTTTTGAGTGAGCAGTTTTCAAACATGGAATTTATTCACAATTGCCTTGTGAAATTTCAAAATAGAACATTACCCTCGAAACATAGATATTAATATCACAAACCCGTAACAAATAATCTTCATGAGAAGCTCTTCTGAATCATTGTATTACATTGTAATTAAATAATCTCTGCCAGAATTTTTCTGGGAATGAATTCGAAATGAAATTATGCAATTTCGCACCTATCACGTATCTCTCTTCGACGTGAACGAAAAATGGCCAAATTCGTGTGACAGGTGTACTTTGTCAAAGTCCATAAAGATGGGTTTTAGAGCAATTAGTTTTGTAGGGGTAAATTTTCAAAAAATATGCCATAATCCGTTTAGTTTTCGGTCTTCAGAAAAATCTTGATAGATATTGTTTTCTCACAAGTTTATACTACGATTCAGAATATCTTCTAATGGCGGATAACTGAAATGCGTTTGAAATCGTATTAGCCATGTTTTGAGAGAATAGCCCTGATTTGAAATATTACCACGGAAACGCGAATAAATCTCATATTCAAGAACTGCCCATGCAAAACTGAAGCTTGTGCATGTGTCAAGGAAGGTTTCTGATACTCTGTAACATACTGAAGTTTCGTCAAGTTTCTCTATGTCTTGGCCGAGGAATTTGTAAAACACCATTCGCAAAAATGCTGTAGAAAAAGATCCTACTGTACCGGTAATAACGAAAACCCATAAATTCACCTGCACATGAGATAGGCACAACGAAATGACAATATTCACAAAAAGGGAAACTACACTAATGCGAAACCTGGGGTCGTTCACACATCTTCCCCTTAGCACAAAGGTGTCCCCGCCGGGTTTAGCATCGATGGCTATGGAATGGACTATGAAAACTTTTCCGTAACCACATTATCTTCGTTTTGTATGAATCAAAACGATGAGAAATGGCTTACTTTTAGCATATACCCCTTGCTCTGTGGTAGAGAGCTGATAGAAGGGTACAGCAGCAGTGTTTTACCATCGTTTTTCTTCAGAAAAGCGGATGACAACATGATTGCAGTAAAGTTGCTGGAATTCACTTCACAATCATCCAGTCTATCCCACACGAGAATATCTCCTCGTGTTTCAGGGGGAAGAAACACAAGAAACACACTCGGCTTTTCAGCAATCAAAAAGAATGTGTTCGACACAATGGTGTTCAAAAAACATCGATCCAGTTAAATGGCTCTCCACTTCCCAACAGTCCATCTGCACTACTCAGTAAGAGGTCTCTTCTGAGAAAAATTTCTTTTGGGATTACTTGCTCCATCAGAAAACAGAGCTGGTTATTGTGGCTAAGGTGCTGCAGAAGGTGTGGAGAAAGCCGAATTAACTCAGAGCCCCCCCCCCCCGGATGCGTGATTTGGTCAAACTTTTGGCGATTCTCTCAAACCTTCCAAAAAAGTGATAGTTCGAAAGTTAGTTGATATTCTCAGAGCTCACTCCCCATTTCATGTAAAGTGGTAGGTATTATCGAATTATTCATAAAAAAGAACTCATAATAAAACGTGCATACTACTGGTTCACTTTACTTCACGGCTGAGCTCACAGCATCCCACCAGACCCCAGCTCAGACCCCCCCCCCGTATTAAGCTCCATACCCAGGGCCAAACACTGATTGTAACCTACCAAGCGTGGAGTCAAGCGGCCTTCCTTCAATGTATACTGACACTGACGAACGTCTGCCCTGAAAAATTAAGGTACTCAATATAGCGGTGGGTGTCGGTGGTAAAGTAAAATGCCGCACTAAATTAACATGGTTTCGAATTCATGGCGCCTGGAGCCGTAAGAAGTGGACGAGGTTTCATGTCAGCGTGAAATCGCTATGGCGCCTCCGGGAGTACTGCACGAAATACAGTGAAGAGGGGTAGCGGAATTTTGCTTCGAAGCGTCTATGGATCTTGCGCACAGTGAACGGTACATTGTATAAAAATTAACGGAAGTTCATTTTTATACAATGCATAAGACAATAAAAATGGGTGACAACAATCCTGCTAATTATAATCTGTGGTGTCTGTAAACTCAGACACTGGTAGAAAAGTACTCGCCCACTTTGGGTTTCCGATTCAACTACGAAGCGCTGTGGAAGACGATGCGGTCGCGGATTCTCCAGCACCACCGGTCCGTCTCGCCGTTCGAACAAGAAGCACGTGTCGCAACACGCAGGCTTTCTATTCGGCAACTACACGCTTTCGGCTCAACAAAAATCTGATTCAGACGACGATCGAGTCACCCTGCTTCCCATTAGACACGATATAAATCAAGTACTCCACGATTGAACCGGGGCCTATCAGCCATACAACACGTGAACAAGCGGCCGCATCCCTTACAAACCTAGCGGTTGGCCTTTCGGAGGTGCTCATTGAAGATGACCACGAGGAAATCTCCCTCGTTGTGGACAGTGGCGAAAATGATGTTTTTGTTGCGAACTGCGTTAGGGAAGACCCACTAGCTGCGGACTGTGTTATGGACCGTATTGTTGCATGAGACCTGGTCCTTATCAAAAGGTGGGACTCTCCCTGCGTCGCGGCGGAAATTTAGGCTTGCGATCAAAACCATGTTGTTGTTAAGGGCTATGCAGAGTTGCGCCGCGGCGAGTCTCGCTGCGGCGGGGCAATGATGGAGAGTGGGGAGCGCCACGCAGCCGGCGAGGGCGGCGACGTGCCGCGCGAGAGCAGCGGCGCGGGTACCTCGCAGAGTGTTTTCGTCGCCGCGGCAGCAGCGGCTCCCGCAGCGACGCCGCCAGCGGGCGGCGTCGAGGAATGATCTGGACCATTTCTATCGTCGGCGAGGAGTGCCGCCATCGATCCTTTCAATGTGCTTTTTCATTGTTTAGTCGTCCATTCGATTTTTCTCTATTTTCACTCTCATTTGAGGTATTGATAGCACCTTTCCATGAACTATTGCGTGGCTTTATGTGATCTATTGCAATTCTACTCCCAATGTAATTAATTTCATTACAGTTCTCATTTTTTTGAGATAATATCGATTCTCATGAGAAATTTGTAATTAACATAGGTTTTTCTAAGTTTTTCCAAAATCACATGGAAGTTTAGCAATATTCTAGATGCTTTTCAGTCCTGGCGCCTCTGAAATTCGAATTTCTGTTCAAATTTGGTTCATGGTGGATCCAATCGATTGCCAAGAGCATGATTAAACACTTATAGTTTCAACACATCGATTCAACATAATGGGAGTCGACCAAAAAATTTTCGGGTCATCTACTACCTTAAGAAGCAATGGAGAAAGTTTCGTCGCTCTTACGTACAATTTTTGACCTGTATTTATGTGTGATTGGGTGCTATGTGTGTGTTATTCTGGGGTTTTTTCTCGTAAATTTCCATGTTTCGTGTCGTTTACGGTCAGAACATTTCGGTTCCAACCCCATCAAGAAAATACGAGTATTTTGCCCCCTCTTGAAACATTTGGGGTGTTCGGCATCGACAGCAGCTGAGTACACCCAAGCATTATAAGAACAGAACTATAGCACATTAAAAAGCAAGCTATTATTTAGAAAAATTTGCCGACCTTGAAGATCTGGCTCCTGGTAAAAACTGTTTTCATCGTATCCAGTACTTTCATCGTACATCTCCCAGTCGTTTTGCCTGAAAATAACGATTAAGAACAGTAAAATAGCAACAAAAACGCGAAATACTGCAATACAACAATGAACACATGAGGAAAAAGCAAGCGAGGAAAGTGATTACGAAATTTCTGAAAACGAAAAATTCTTGAATTGTGGCGTGGAATGAATGAGGTTGTACGTAATGCATGAAAATGAAGAACGACGGAGGAAACGCTGCCACTCTGCGAGGCATCGATGCGCCGCCGCGTCGAGGTTTTGGCCACGCCCCAATCCTCTCGCTCGGCGGCGGTGCGCCGGGCGGCGCAACTCTGCATAGCCCTTTAGAGAAATAATAAATCAGATGAGAAACGGATGCTATTAGCACCAATCAATTTTTCGGACGCAGGAGATCGGTAAGAATTCAATCCCAAACATCAGAGTGAGGGAGAGGGAGGTCGCCAGGGGTGCTGGACACGAATATGAAGTCGGAACATTCGTTTACTTAGGGTTTCAGTCAAATCCGAGACACGGAATCGCTCCTACACGCGTCGCAACCTTCCAAATAGTCCTCATTTTCGGTTCAGCACCAAAAACAACCCCTTGAACAGAGTTTAAGCGATTTCTTCGAACACCGGATTCAAAAAATGGAACAAAGCTACACTATTCTGCCAACGCAGCTCCATTATCGGCTCGATTACACATAATGGGGAGGGAGGTCGAAAGAAAATTCGTCGAAATGCGAAATTCTTGACCCTCGCTTGGTAGCTGTCCCTACCAAAAAAAACTTGAGCTTATCCTTCTTTATTGAACAATTTTCATGTATATAAATACAAGCAGCCCTGGCTTTGCAAAAAATGAAGACGGAGCTCGAATTCAAAGTTAGCGCCCGGAATAACCACCAAGGGATTTGGTAAGGAACAGTGTGAAAAAGTCTAATTTCATGAATATTTCCGAATTCTTCCAATTCAGGCTTTTTCTCGGAAATCGGAAGGCCAAACACCATCGGAAATCGGGATTCCGTTCATCCTGGTTCCAACCCCTTGGAAAAATAGAAAACAGTCTCGCAAACACATAGGAATCTATTAAAACCCCTGGTTATGCAAAATTTTTACTAATGCGCGAGGTTTTCCTTAGGACCTCCAATATGTGCTATTGTTCAATTCAATTCAATTCAGTAGCTTTATCTGGCGACAAAGAAACATACAAAATGTATGTGAGATAGGTTTAAACAAGACAGCCTGGACATGCAGGCAAACAAAATTGTAGGCAATGAAAACACTCGTACGAATAAGAGCACCCTGAATTTAAAGCTTTAGCAGAAAGCACGGCCATCGACCCCATGCAGTGACCTGAGGTTGAAATGGGATAGCCTGCTTTTGAAAATCGGAAAACGCGCGGCCTCAACGATTTCTGAAGGTAGTTTGTTCCAAATTGGGATGACTCTAAATGCAAATAGACGAATGCAGCACGTTGGACTTCGACGTAAATCTACGTACGAGCTGAAAAGCGCGCTGGCGGGAGTGAGTACAGCGGCTGGTGAACACGAAAAAACTCTCAGATGGGATTCAAAGCGATTTATATGAACGCCGGCCACACGCAGCGCAGCCCTCCGCGTACGCGCGAGACGCCGCTGCTCACGAGTTCAAATTACTTATTGCCGCCGAAAACGCTCGCCGCGAAGACGGAGCGCGTCCGGGTGTATTGGAGCACCATTTTGGTATTGGAGCGACCTTTTTGAGCTCTCCACCCAAAGAATTGCGAATTAAAGAATGTCGCGTAAGGGAGGCGCATCTTGTACGTGGGTGCACACAACACAATTTATCTCACTGTCATTCGTTTTGTCCTTTGTCTCCATGGCATTAGCCCTATTCGGGGGGGGGGCTACTGTGGTATCGTATCTGGCCACGCCCATTTAACCGTGCCGCCGCGCAATTCAAGCTCCTAACCTTTATCCCCCTCCGGAATCAGGAAAGTCGTTGCCGCGCGGAAAAATGGGCGTGGCCACGTACGCTACCACAGTGCCCCCCCCCCGCGATAGCACCCAAATTCTTGCTCAGTTCAGAAAATTCAAGCCATTTAAATCACTTCATCAAAATCAAACTACTTTGCTCTGGTGAAATGGGGGATGGGAACGATACGGATTTCCCCAAACATGAATATTTCACAGGCCTACCTACAGAAACTGGATTTGCCCAGAAATAATAAAGAAAATCAAACATCAGAACAGAAGAAGGTTGAATAAAACAGGATGACATCACACGACGCTGATCAATGGTGCATATCATCGATTTTTTTTTGGTTTACTCCAGCAGCAAGGGGATCGCAAAGCCGAATTCGCTGCGGGACCCCTCTACCAACATCAAGGGGCCAAAAGTCATGGGAGGGAGAGCGCTGCAAGTTCAAGGGAGTATCAAGGGAATAGTAGAAACAACAGCATCAAGGGAGGTGAACTCTTCCTATTGACTGTTCCGAAAACAATATTAGCAAGGGGGGATACCTCTCCAAATCCGGAATCAGCAAGGGGGCTGAACTGTGACAGCAGCAAGGGAAGTGAGCTCATTGAACCAATCATAGCGGAGAGTGGGCGGAGTTACGACATCATCGCGACGCCTCGTCTAGCGCTGCAAGAGCAAGGGAGTAGATGTCGAGCGGTGGTCATTCCGAATCAGCAAGGGAGTCTAAATCTCTAATGGACAGACAAGCCCCCGACCAATCACGTGCGACCACACACCTAGCAGCAGTGCTCCCTTGATCGGCCTTGAGCCTGCAACGTAGAAAATGGGGCGGAGACTGGACTTTTGCTAGTCCCTTGCTAATATCAGTTTGCCATTAATGTATACGCTGCTCTGGAATGTGACGTGTTTGTGCTTGTCGCAGTTGACAGTGCTCGGGATATCGACGCTCTGGCGCGCAACGGTGGTAGCTTGAACGCCAATGTTGCTGCCACTCAACCTGCCACCGACGCCCGTGACTGCAGGAAGATTCTGGTCGGTGGGAAGTGACTGGTGCGGAGCTTCCAGAGCAAACATGTGGATGTGACGTCGAAGTTAAGTAACGTCCCTAGTGAGGGGCATGGTTAGAATCTAGGCAGGCTTGTGAGATTACGGTGGTGTCCATCCGGTCCTGTCCTCGATGTTTTTTTGTTAAAGATTTATGTGTATAGGGTCGGGAGGCCATTGTTATCTGGTTGAACACAACCTTCTGCTTAGGATATTAATCGATGCGCGGCCGCACGCGCTGGTCGCTTTGTGGATCACGACCAAGGATTCACTCAACGATGGCACTAATATTTTAAGAGATACTGTTAGGGGCCTTTATCCGTTACAGCACAGATGAAAACAAAGCGCGTTCCCCACATTCCGATAAATCTGCGTTAAAAAAAATAAGAAAATTCCATATTCGGACCCTATTTCTTGTATTTAATGATTTATATTCACATTCAACGATAATCCGTCAACTGGTGAAGACAGAACTTTTGCTAAGGAGATTAATCAATACGGTGACGCGCCGCGGCCGCGCGCGCTGGCTGCTAGGTGGTCCGACTCTGCAGTCCATCCCTGCCGCGCGAATTCAATCCTTTTTTCAGGGACTGTTTCCGAGCGAGGAGTGCGCCAGATCGTTGAGGGAAAGGGAGAGAGATAGAGTGGAAGGAGTGGAGATACGGGGAGGCAGAAGGGGGACCATCGCCAGAACGTAGTTCAACTAAGACCAGGCAAGGTTAAAGGAAATCTTCGCTGTTTCCCAGGTACAGAGACAGTTCCGAAGTTTGCAATACAACAAGAATTGATTGGTGATGTTTTTCAGGTTGAAGTTCCATAGATTCTGAAGAATTTCAACTTCTTGGAAGGGCGGAATATGTCATAACTACTTCAAAACTAACTTTTTTCACAAGCTTGAAATTAATCTAATTCAGAGATCAGGTCTGCGAAAGGTATTTTCGGATTCTGAAATTAATCAGCCCCTCCTACATTGAAGACGCTAGAGATTTTTACTGCTATGAGTTGTTTGTGTGAAGACACAGGTGAAACTATTCATATCCAAATAGTAATTTATCGCTGTTATCGGAACCATTTTTCAGATAAAGAGATAGTTATATGAATCAAATTGAAATATTTAAGTATTCAAATTATGGTGAAAATTCGTATAAAAAATGTAATAAAGTATATAAAAATGAATATTAAAAAACAACTGGAAAAACCAAAACAATTGAGGACCAAAAAATTCAAGAAAATAACTAAATGAATAGCAAATAAATAATACCTAGAGGAAATAAGAGAATAAATTCATAAAAATTAAAGTATACAAAAATAAAATTTGTAAAATGAGAAAAACCAAATCAAAGTTCAAATAAACTAGAGAAGACCCAGTCACACATTTCAGCAGCTCATATTGACTAGAGTATATCAAACAAATAATATAGAATTTCCAATTAACTCTTATATTTTCTCAGAGACAAGATGGTTTTAACTGCCGTTGGTACCAAACATTACGTGAGGGGCAAGGTTTCCATAATTGATGGAAAAGTAAGTTTCTGTCCAATCACAGAATTGCTATAACCATTTATTCGAATAAAAACTGAAATAATTGGCTTTGACATGTTAATGAATAGACGAAACCCCACTTTTTTATCAAATATGTGAACATTTCGCTTACCCTATTGTGTGATAACAAGTGCTGTTGGAACCATTTCGATCATGAAGAGAAAACTAGCTTTATTCGAAAAAATCGATATTATTCGTTTGATATACTTTAACATTGGCCCACTTTTCACTCACTCGATAGATGGACAGAAAAGATTCGGCGCAACCGGGTTAAAGGAAGAACTACCGTAATCGCGCAGGAAATTCCCTTCAACGCGCGCTGCCGCACCGCATCCTTCGCAGTATGACGCGTTTACTCACGGTGTTGTTCTGATGTCGCCTTGTGCACGTCTCTAGAAAAATCAGCAGTACTTAGCGAACCTCAGATGCAACGTACGCACTGCTCATAGCACGACAAGGATTCATCCGTTCCATTTCATTGAGCACAGGTTAGTTAAGCTCTTAAAGCTTGAGACTAATCGTACCTTCGGTGTGCTATTTTCCAATTTCCATTGTAAATTCATTTCTGGTTTCTACTTGCTGCTCGCACTTTCTTCTAGCGGCTGCGAATTGTTTTTGAATGGTACGCAAAGTAAGAAAAAGGGAAGAAACTGCAATTTCGATTAAGAAAATCATTGCAAAGCTGACAATTCCGCAACACACATGTCTAAATTAACAAAGAAAAGATTATTCTCTGTTTGTAAGAGAAAAGTTAGCTAGTGGTGGTGACGTAAAACAATTAGAAACCACTTGGCTTGTTTTCGCCTCGTGGTACCAATATCACGTACTTTCCAAGTACTTCATTTCCGATACTTGTTGACCGCTGAGGTTACCTGAGGTTACTGAATTGATCAGCTTTTTTAGTTGCCCTGATGCGGTCAAGTGGCACATGGGAGTTGAAAATAGAGTAAGGCAGTGTTCGAACGTCGCGAAAGCGCACTTTACCGATATTTAGCGCCTCTTAACGCTCCTCGACGCTGTGGAAGCCAGTGCTCGCAATTTATTACGGGCAGACACCCCGTGACTCGTGTTGACTCCATTGGAGACGTTTGACCGGTTGCTGAATCGCTGTAATTGGCGCATAGGCAGATTTATTCCCACCGTTTGCGATGGCGTGGGTGGGATTATGAGAAAAAAGGGCAATAGTTTCACGACAGATTTCATGCCTCCTGCTTCAGGGAGCAGTAAGCCTAAAGCTTGCTGCTTCCTTCTTGAAGCTGGCGTGAGTGCGCGAGAACAATCTGGCATGAGCGCACAAGAGGGAGCTCTCGTGTGCGGCTAGCGAATCGAATGCCCACGATGAACAGTGACTTTGCGCAGTCGCATGCTTTCGCGAGGGATGGACGCTGCCGGACGGGGTACGCTGCGTTCAGAAATCGCAAGAAGTGCCGACACGCGAAATTATTTGTAGGATGCCGAGGCCGCGGCGCGTATTCATGCAACAGAACTAGAAAAGGCAACTCTAAAGAACCTTCAATTTGTTCATGACTAATACCGAGCGTTCGTGTTTTTTGTTAAAAGCCCTTATGACCAGTTATATGTCACCACGACGAAACATTCCGACCCTTATGATAATAGAAATAGATAGCTCTTCAAGAAGACTTACAGGCCATAAAACGGCCGAAGTCTCACCGTCGACTGCGTACCACGCGCTGCGCGACCGCACGCGCGTGGTACGCATTCGACTGTGAAACTTTGGCCGTTTTATGGCCTGTAACTCAAATATTCAGTGCTCGCGCACCGAGCACATTCGTAATCGTAATCCAACAATACATGAGATAAGACCGAGATCATAGTTTCCGTCGGCGCGATAGTATCTATCCAACTCCAAATGCATGCCGACGCGATTATAAAGATCTGCGGCGTTTGATCGTGGCGTTGATCGCAGCGATTGGCGATTCTGGGGGCTGTAATTTCAAATACAAGGGGCGAACGATGCGACATGGATAGCGAAGAGGAGGTTCGCAGCGTTCTGACACCGCGACTACTCTGCGTCACTGCCACCGGAGGTCACACTTCTCAAGATGGCGGTCAAGATTCCGGAGAGTAACGAAATTCCTCTGGCATCTTGAACAGATAAAGCATGGCTGCCGTGTGTCCTTCTTTCTTTCGAGCGTTCGGATATGTCCTTCTTCGTAAACGAGTGAATGTTGAATAGGTGATCATTTAGGTATCTTCGCTTCATTGTAGAATCGCATGCGTCGCAAGTAATGTAGTCCTGGAGACCTGAATACTTTATCATGTTACCTTTACTATGGTTTCGAATGCAAGCTGAATATAAGGTCTTCATGATTTGTGTCAAATTTTTTTTTTGGGGGGGGGGTTGCCAGAGATTTCGACAAGAGCCCGAGGTAGTAAACGGTGCCGTCGCAGCAGGGGTGGTTACTCGGACATCGAGGTTGGCCACAAAGTTCCGTGGCGCAGCGGCTCCAACGAAATTGGAGAAGGGAAATCCCAGGGGTGGTAGTAAACTAGCCGAAACTGAGAGTTACGAACCATGATCATGTCACGATAACCAAGAAGAATTGAGGTGTGAGACATCGAAGTTACCCTCGAACCAACTGGGGACTGCCACATAATCGTTCGCAAAAGTGGCTGCCATTGGTAAACGAACCCGCGAACGCCGGTTCATCAACAGCGACACATCGCTCTGCACCAAAGTTCTTTGATCCCAACGCACGAGAACTAATTCTCATCATGAACTTATGCACATGCATGTGTAAAATTCGATGAGTGAGGATCTGAACCCGTGATCGCACTGACAAGGGTAGCGCGACATCGCACTTCGCCATGCATTCACGGACTGACAGACTTTGTAGAGGCTCTCCTAGGTTCTTGAACCCTGCTCCTCATAAATCAACAATTAACACTTTCTCAGTAGACACAGTAGCTTTGAAAATGATTAGAGCAGAAATACTAGTTTCCGATTAACTTGCAATTTCTCGTGGACAGTATACGCTTGTTCTGTGTAGAGTCACTCCTTCTCGCCTTCTCGCCTTACTTTCGTTGATTGATCCATTCAGCTGGATGTTTTACCTCTGTTTGCTTTTTCTTTATCTAGTTTTGATGAGTATCATGCGATAATGATTTTTCTCGTCGATGTTTTCAATTTAACGAGAAACGTGAATTCAGGTCAAACTGGCCGGAGAAACCTGTCACAGGGATAGCTAGGCTAAAACTTGCTGCAAGGTTGATATGAAAGTCCTTGTTTCAAAATTTCAGGTCTACTATGTTTTTCTCAATCATTGATTATGAGAACCTTACAACTCACTTTAGTGGTGGCCATTCAATATTTACTTTCTCGAGTAGCTAGAAAAAAGAGAAAACACACACATTGTCATTTCTGCCTCCGCAGTATTTTTACTCCTTCAAAGCCTGTCTGAAAAATACTTTTGAAAAAAAACCCTTGCAGAATGAAACCTTTTCATTGAAATTGAAAAGAAATTCAAACTTTTTATGGAAACAGCTTAAAATTCCAGTACTTTTCTTGTTCGGTTATTCTTTGTTATTTCAAACATTTTCTCGGATAAGTGCGAGAAATTTCCTGATATTCAATCCAGTCACATGGAGATCCGGTTTTCGGAATCAATTATTCACTAGGCAAATTTGAAGCTTCTCAATTCGAGATTTTTTCAGATACTTTTGTTGAAAAATATATTCATTCACGAGTTCTCGAAAAGTACTTCGCAAATAATTTTTTGAAATCACATGCTCGAGAAAGATAAATTTCGTACATATCCAAAAAGACTTCGATTAATCTACTGCGAAAATTTTTAATGATTGAACCCAGACAATGAAGCCTTTTTTCGAAAATTCTGAATGCTTGAACAACTTCGATTAATGCCTCGCACGTTTTCTCCGATGAAAAGCTCAGTGAATGCTTTCAGCTCCGAATTCGGGACGCTCAAATGTGCCGTTATGTTGGCCACGTATTCGAGAAACCGAATAACTGAAACATCTAATGAATCGATTACTCAAGAATCCCGAATGTATCGAATATTACAAAAACGATTAATTGAAATAACAAGATGAACTGAATAATCGAAAAAACATAAAATTAAAATCTCCGAATGAATAAAACATTCAAGTAATCAAGGTATTGGACTAATTGATGGTTCCGGTTTACATTCTAGCCGATACTGCGGAGATTGAAATGACAAGGCATAAGTTTTCTGTCCTTTTTGAATTTTGCATAGAAAAGAAAACAAAAATAAAACCCGAGAAAACAAAAAATACATGATCACAACAAAAGTGAATAGTCAATTTCCCATGAATTTATTTGAAGGAAAAAAAAAATAAAAATCTGGAATTTGGAGTTAGAGACTTCAACATCAAATTTCTGAGCGTTCTGGTCTAGTTAATCCACTGACGGGTTTCTCGGTCACAATAACCTCAATTTGTAGTCCTCGTAAAATCGAAGAACACAAGAAAATCGAGCACGCAAAATGCTCAGCAAAGAAAATGAATTAGAGGGAAGCAGTCAGCTGAACGAGGGAAGCAATAATTGGCTATTGATCGCATTATCACTGCGCATGACGAACGGTGCGCCAGCCGTTGGGGGGACTGGCGTATATTTACACAGTTCTTGGCCCAATCACGGCTCCAGTGATGATGGGTGAGAAACCCGGAGTTGGCGGGTTAAGCCTAGTTTTGACTGCAGGTGGTCGCTGCGGCCATGTGAGGGACAAGTGTTCCTTTTTCATCGCGCGAAATGGAAAGCCGCTCCAATTGTGATCGCTTCATGGCAAACGTCCTACATCGCTGGGTCGCGGCGACGAAATAGTATGTTTTACTGCATCGCTGCTTGAAGAGCGATTCTCAATGGTCGCTCACCATCGCTCCATCGCGGCCAAAATGGCAGCGATGGAGCGATTGCCAGCGAATGACACGTTTCGTCTAATGAACGTTGACCCTTTCACATGACAAGATCACTGTTTACTGGTCGAAACGTGTTATTGATAACTACCAGCCATTAATTTCACTGATCGATTGAATGTCTTCGATCATCCGTGAGGCTATGCACTATGAACAGAATCGCTGCCGCTGCTACATCGCTGCAGCAGCGGGTGTGAAATCGCTGCGATGAAAAACAGCAGCGATGCAGTCAAAACTAGGCTTTACGCTAAAAAGTCCTCTCGAGGACTTTTTAGCCTAACCCGCCATCGCCGTCAAGCGCACTCCTCAACATGTCCAGTGTCTCATCATTGACATGTGAAAGGCGCCGATTAATGAGCGAACATCAATGCTCGCGATCGTGAGTTTCAAGGGGGGTAACAAGGAAGTTAAAGCCACAGTCCAAGCTCGGAATCAATTTTTCGTTTGTTTGCCTATCTTGTAGAAAATTTCACGCTGATCACAATGGTGTCTTCAGAATTGCTCAGAACTCACTACGAACTGAGTTACGGCCCCTCAAAAATTCAGAATTTGAACTGGTAGAAATTCGCGGACGAGTTGTCTCGAGCCTGTATTTTCTTGTTATTCGCAGATGTCATTCTGAAACAGGTGTCAATATAAAGCCAGACCGAAAACAAAAGGAAGAACATAGATTTTGAATAAAACCATATGCACGTCTCTTCCCTAGTGAGGCCGAAAACCTGCCAGTGGGCGTTGCCCATTTTTTCTTTCAAGGGGGCGTGGCCGCCTTTTTCCTAGCCTCTTCTCGCTTATTTGAGCGAATTGAGATTTCGCGCTTAGCAGGGTTGCTATAGACGGAGACCGGACCAAAATATCAAAAATTACCTCTGAGGTTGGACTGTGCCTTTAAGGAGCAGTAACTCCGAACTTTCACTCCAAGATTTTTATAGTAATCTATTTTGGCTCTAGGTATTAGTACGCCGATTTCAGTCAAGACTGATAACCTCATAGTTAACATCGATGTTAAAAGCCCTGGTTAACATCGTAGTTTGGCAAAATTACTACCACCCCAGATTGGTGTTATATGTGCGCGGGGCACGAAAAAATAGGCGTGGCCAAGTGCGATGACCATGTGGCCCCTTCCCTGGTGCGATAGCACTTAGTTCACTTCGGCAAAAGACAGATTCATTTTATAGGTTTTTGAATGTAGGCGGAAGCAGCTCCAGCTCGGCGAAAAATGGCGAAGCTGAAATTCAGTGGATTTTCGACTCAATGAAATTCATTCTGGAATGAAAATATAATTTTACATAAACATTCATTCCAATAAAACTTAGCACGTAATGAAAAAAAGGGGGAATGCCACGAAGAAATAAGCAGAGCTCATCATCTCTATCACTAATTTCGATACACAAACGTCCATTTTTGAAAACATTTACATCGGTGTAGATTATATAAACATTAAACAATACAAAAACACAGATAAGAACTTGCTGGAAGCCAGTCTGGATCACCGACCTAAGATCTATTTCGCGTTCACTGAAGGATTTCCAACATTCGGCGTGGATCGCTCTGATACTTTCGGTTCCTTCTTGTGAGTTTGCGCGAACTTGGTGCACGTATGTTAAACATACATAGGTGCACTTAGTTTGGGCCAACGCGCGTGCCGACTGTAAATGAGACTTTGACCCATCCATGACTCCCTAATTATGGGTGGCTGCACGTTCGGACCGCGTGCGATACATATTGCGTTACCGCATACCGTGCCCCACCGGTAGGACACGCGAACTCGAATGGCACGCCACCGAAAATCGATTTTCCTGTTCATAGTGAAGCTATCAATGAAGTAAACATTGTACCAGAATTTCTGTTCATGGAACTCTTTCTATCATGAGAAACAACTACGTGAAGTCACGGCAGGGTCAGGCGAGAATATCATTTTGCCACCACTGCTCCAAAGATATTCACTTAAAGGCACTGTTCACGATAATTTTCGTCCCCGAGTTTTTGACATAAAACAATATGTTGGCCTCCAAGCGTTACCAAAATTGCGGAGGAACGGCGGGAAACGCATCGAAACGTCGTATTTCAGTGACATTATTCTACAGCATGGACTAGTTGTCCGGTTGGATGAACATGGTCAGGATAGTTGTCACCGGTGGAAAATTGGGTCAATCGAAAATAAAAGAATATTCTATGAAAAGCTGGATTAGGTAGGACCCTGAGGAAAGAATGCAGCAATATAGAGTAGAGTATTGCAAAGGACGGGTCCAGAAAAGATTTCATTGTCATAACAAACAGTTCCTGTGATACTTAAGAGGCGGGATGATACTTAAGGATTTCGTGTACTTCTGGTGCGTTTTCCCCAATTTCTCCGTTATTTTAGGTCTACCCGGGGGCCACTTAATCAATATAGCGAATAATCTCAGAATTGAAGATTACCGTGAACACTGCCTTTAAAGGAGTTCCTCTGAATGTGATTCAGAAATCTGCTGTCTAATTCTAAATTTTGAACCGTTCAGGTTTGGTCATGGTGGATAATAAACTAGAAATTGAAGAAAATCGATGCTCCGGGTTCAAGGTGGGGTAGCCAAGATATTGGCACGTTTCCGGTGAACAGAACGTGATTTCAGCTCGGGATTCGTGCTGATAAAGCTATGAAATGACCGTGAAAGAGAAAAACTCCTTATGCGCTCGAGAAAATCGTTTTTGCAGCGCTTTTTTCGTATTGGGCGTCAGCTATTTTTCACAAAAATCTGAGCTATGTGCTATATTGGAGCTGCTGACGGACCACGACCTTCGTATTCGAGTCTAGGATAGCTTAATACATTGAACAATAAGAATTTGAAAATTCGTACTTGTGGCAGAGAAATCGAGTTTTGAAAAGTGTGTCCATGGGTGGGAAACGCGGTTCGAAAAGGTAGTCAGCGCTTGTTCCCGGTGGGCACGTGGTCGTGAATGGGCTAAAGAGGTTGTAATGTGAAAAGGCCGAATCGGAAACTGCTCCTTGTGTTAATCGCCACACATAAACACTTCATAAACCACGCATGAACAGCAGCGGAACAAGGATTTTCTCACTAAGGATTCGTTTATACTTCCGCCGCGGCGCGGCGAGACGCAATACAGTCAAATCGATCAAACGGCACCGCCTCGCGCCGCCCCGTGGCGTTTAGAGTTTTCTGCTCGAAATCTTCCAACAGCGCCGCACGCGGCCGCCGTCTGGGTGCTGCCGCGCCGCCCGGGGAGAGCAGCCGGCGCGGCGGCCGTTTGCGATCAGCATTAAGGGGTCGTTTATACTCCCGCCGCCGAGCGGCGTGGTACAGTGCATTTCTGTAATATTGATCACGCAGCGCGGCACGATCGATACTATAGGATTGCACTCCGCCGCGCCGCTCGGCGGCGGAAGTATAAACGACGCCTAAGGCCTCGGCGTAGTGGAAAATCTGCGAGCGAGAAATGATTAAGGGTGGGGAGCTCTACGCAGTTTAAACGCGCACGCGACCGCACCGCATAGGCTGAGACGGAGGGGGCGCGCAGAGTGTCTTGCCTGTCGCGGAAATCGCAAACTCGCGCCGAAGCTCGCGCGAGATGATTGTGGTTTTCAAGCGATTTTGCGAGTTACTAACGATTTGCAGTTTCTTCACTAATCTTTGCGATCAGTTCACGATATTAATCAATCCTCATAGTGTTCAACATTTCAACTCTGCCAGCACCATCATTCAAAGTTTTGAGAGCTATTTTGTTTATTTTGCTTGCAGTTTTTCAACTATTCGTCATTTCCTGCGTCTGTTTTCATACAAGAACACTAGTGTTCAGCCGTGAATGATGCAAATACCATCAGTTGTACGTAATAGTTTAATGTTTGCTGTCACTAGGTTAAAATGAACAAATATCCACAACGAAGATGGTTTGTGTCACACCCGGTTACGTCCAGGGAATCGAAGAATAGAAAAGCCAACAGATAAGTAGTGGAAACAACAGATTCCGAATCAAATCTCACCAAAGTAGTGAAACGAAAGTCTCTAAATTGCATCCGCGCTTTAATCGAAATCACACTTTGCGGGGATGCCTGCGACTCCGCCGCAAAATTTTTAAGGCCACGCCCTCATTCGCTCGCTCGCAGACTTTCCACTGTGCCGACGCCTTTAAGCTCATACGCTTTTCTGCTTTTGAATCACATATATTCTCCATTTTCATTCCTCTAATTCATCCCTAAAAGTTTTTCCGAGGTCCTGGGCGTTATTCGAAGTAGGCTGGGTTGTAAAAATGTCACTTTTTGCTTTTGAAATAATTTTCCTCTAGATAACGGAAATTTTGAAAACTCTATCTGCTTTTGAGTGCGGTGTTATGATATAGAAGATTATAGATGTTCCTTTTGCAGATGAAATCACCCATTACAATCGGCCTTCTATTATGTCAAAGCTACTCCAGGCTGTGTTTAGCCTCATGCTACGACGTCGCCGCGCCAATTCGACGCTGCCCGATTATACATCCTATGTAGTGGCGCAATTTACTCAAGCGGCATGGCTCGCCACGCAACTCCACTTTTCGCCGCGCCGCGGCGGAAGCATAAACGGTCCCTAAAAGGCTACAAAGCACCGGTATCCCGTGACCGGTTGCGTCGCGTTTGCCACAGAGGCTCTTCAGACAGATATCATTTCCGAAGAAACTATTCCACTAGTCATATGGAAGAAATATATATATATATACGACACTATCCTCATAAGGAATACAGCTTCATTGCCTAAAAAATGATACTGACTTGGAGTGTCATTATTTTGGGCCATCATCAATCATCATAATTCGCAGGGAGTCTCAGCTGCCTTGAGATCAACCTCTGAGAAACATTTTTCGACAGTGGAGTTCCATATCATGCGAGGAAAACGTTTAACGACCATGAACGCTACAGGTTTGAGCAGGAGTGGATAACTTGTCAAAAAAAGTGAGGGGGTCATAGATATTATTGGGAAAATTTACTGGGAGGGATCGTCGTGATTTTCCAAATGAAAAATATCATGGATCGCCAGTAGATCGAAAAAATTAGGAGTTACAGAGAATTCTGAAAAAAAAAACTCGTCATATAAGACCATAATAACCTATCTTGCTTCGGTTTTTTCCTAGAATCGGTATTCGAAAAAAAGGTGCTCAAATCTACCAACAGGGTCGAGCAAACCATTTTCCCGAACTCGACATTATTAATAGGCTTTTTAGAGCCATATCCCAAAATCTTCATTTCTTCGCCCCAAAATCTCTAAATCGCCTCTGGATCCTCTCGCCTGAGCAAAATGGAAATTCCATAGAAAAAGACTTCGCAAGTCAGGACATTGTAACTCGGCAGTCAGATACAAGATGCAAAACATTAGAACTGACTGCGACAAGTAAATGAACCAGAAAAAAAACAAAAAGCCAGGACTAAATAAACATTTTTCAGAAGGGTTCCGTTTGAACACTTAATTCTAGCTTCTGAATAAAAGTGGGGCGGACGATTGGCAACAAGAATTGCAAAAAATAATTAATCACACATAAAAAAGGAGGAACTCGGGGAAAACAGCAACAGGAAGCAAGTATCGAGACGTCAATAAGGCCACACCGTGAGTAAACGCGCTATATTGCGAAGGACGCGGCGCGGCAGCGCGCGTTGAAAGGAATCTCCTGCGCGTTTACGGTAGTTCGTCCTTTAACCCGGTTGTGCCGAATCTTTTCTGTGATTGATTGTGTCAATCCTATATGCTTTGTTTGAGAGTAAGCCATGTACTGATCAAGAAGGATAAGGGCTCAATGCTGATTGCAAAAACGTCTTCCAGTCCGAAGATCGTCTACTCTGGAGCGAGTTATGATCAAAAGACGAAAAAAGCAATTTCCTCCGTTTTTTTTTTCGCCTTTTTGCCAAAACCTAGGGTGGGTATTGTAGTTGCCTGCTTTGCTGACGTGAGATCAATAAGCTCCTTGACGTCTTCGACACGGAGGCAGGTAGCGCAGTGGAACACCTTTCGCCAATTCGAGTCTAGCGAATAGACGGTGCAGCGGCGCCAAATCGTCGCTCGCGACCGAATGGTTGATGATACGGTCGCTGCCATAGCTTCGTTGGGTGGAGCCAGGTACTCCACCAACCTTCACTTCTGGGCAGGTGCAGGAGGAACCTTCACCATTTTGAAACCGGTGACGACTGGGGAAACGCCCCGAAAAAAATGAAAGCGATCCGAGATTCATGCAAGTAATTTTCAAAATTGGATGGGTGTCATTGCCGGTTTTTGGTCCATAACTTTTTTTGTGCTTGGAGATAGACCTTTAGTGAAGGCTGTTTTTGGAATCCTCATAAAATTCTGCATCGGACAGCGTTTTCCGGTTCGGAAAATACGTTCTCAATCTTCCAGCTGATTTCCGTTTATAAAGTGCATATTTTCTTCTTAAGTTAAGAGATGGACCCTTGGTGAAGGTTGACTTCGGAACACCAATATAAATTTGCGTCGACTAGTGTTTCCAGGTGGGAAAATATTTTCTTGATCCTTCAGCATAATTCTTTTCGCGAAACATTGGTTTTCCACCTATAACTCGTTAACCGTTGAAGATAGTGTTGTGGTGAAGGTTGTATTTGAAATCTACGTAAAGTTCTGCGTCGATTGATATATCGGGTTCCTAACTTTGCTTGCTCCATGAGCCAGCCAGGCCGGTGTAGCCGAGCTCCATAGTAATCTCCATAGGGTGCTCTCGCCTCTATGATATAAATGAGAGGCGCAGAGTTCTGCTGGAGCCAATAACGGGGCTCGGCTCCACCGACTTGGCTGGTCTATGGAGCGAGCAAAGTTAGGAACCCCATATATCATTTGACGCAGAATTTCACGTAAATTTCAAGTACAACCTTCACTATTCTATAACCCCTAAAGAGTTATAGGCGAAACACCGATGTTTCGTAAAACGAAATAGACTGAAGGATCGAGAAAATATTTTTTTCAACCTGGAAACACTAATCGACGTAGAGTTCCAAGGGGATTCCAAGAATAACCTTTACCAAACGTCAATCTCTTAGCGTAGAAAAGTTATGAACGGAAAACCGATAACTTCAGGCACAAAAAATGCACTTTATAAACCGAAATTGGCTGGGAGATTGGAAACGTATTTTTTCGAACCTGAAATTGCTATTCGATGCAGAATTTCATGAGGATTCCAAAAACTACCTTCATCAAAGGGTTATTTCCGAGGAGAAAAAAGTTATAAGGTCAAAACTGGCTTTTTGCAAGCCGAACTGTGTTCGAGGTTCTGAAGCGCGGTAGATCCTCAGAAAACTTTTGCGCTTAAAGGCAGAGTACACCCTCAGATATGAATTTTGAGGTTTTCGTGTAATTGTGTACAAGACCCCTCCTGTATAACACGTGCCAAATGCGAGATCTCAATTCCTCCGAATAAGCGGAATATAAGCCACCACCACGGGCCCGACCCCCTCCGGACACCACCACAGGCCCGGCGCCTTTCCTGATTTTCGATCTCAATAGCGGCTAGATGCATGGATGATTTTCAACCAAGTCGTCGTTCTTCACTTCCCTTCCGATCTATCTCCTCATCCTGTTTTGCTCTCGTGCCGCGACTGCGAATCAAGAGAAATACAAGCCTGAGACAACTCGTCCACCAAATTTTCGCCCTCAAAATACAGGCATTTTCAAAGAGCCGTATCTCCGTTCGTAGGGGGTCTTGGACGATTTCAGATATACCATTGTGATCAGAGTGTGACCCTCTCCAAAACAAGTATAAAACCTAAAAAATAATTTTCTGGGTGTCCTGTGCCTTTAATATCATTCTCCGAAGATAAAAATGTTACCGGCGGGAAGCCTGTAATTTCTTGGTAGAGGTAAGGTTACCTTATGAAGTTTGAGGCACAAAAAAGACGAAAAGACCGAAAACTTGTGGTAAAAATGATGTTCATTCTTCAAATCGGGATGAGGGAACAACTTTCACCTTTTTGTCCGTCAACCCATTTACAGGCAGTGGTCACGATCAAATATGCGTTTCTTCTTTTCCTCTCTAAACCCTTTTCTGGGTTAAGAGTAGTACTACCTATGAGAAAAATTGCGAAAAGAGCGCTGTTTTGGGCTCAATTTCAAGCCTGAACTTTCTTGTCTTTTGATGGTGGACGAGCACACTCCACATCATCAGCATCGATGATCTATAATGTGAAATCATTAGCTGGCTTGAAATTGAATTTCGATCAATCAACATTACTCATCTAGTCAAAAAAGTTGGCTGAATTGCTAGCTTTCATTATTCAACTGTTTTTATCGCGTAAATTTGAATTTATTTCGTGCTCTGAATGTCGATGATTTTTGACTGCTCGGCATGACACTGCGATCTTTTTGAGCGGCGCTGTGCACGTGTGCACGAACTGGCATCTTCGGGTCCTAGGAACTCTAATTCTAGCACGTTTTTCAACGCGCTACCTTTAAAGTTCTTCAGCTGTTTTCGATCTAAGCTGATTTTTGTAGTTTTTTCGATAACGTTTTTCATCGTGACCGCTGCCTTTAGCAACCCTCAGGCTATGTCCATACGTACCGAGAGCGTGCGATTACGCGAAATCGATGATCATCGTGGGCACACTATTCGCTAGCCGCTCACAGGCGCTCCTTCTCGCGCGCCCTCGCCCGCTCTCTCTCGCGCGCTCGCGCCAGCACCACGAAGCAAGCAGCAAGTTTCAAGCTTACTGCTTCATGACTAAAGCAGGTGGCATTAGACCTGTAGCAAAACTACTGCCCTTGTTTTCCATAATCCCGCCACGGAAGTCGAAAACCGTGGGAAATCATCAGCCGTTGCGGCCACTTGAGCGATTGATCACCCGATCAAACGTTTTCAATCGAATAAACACGCACAACAGCGGGAACGCCCGCTCACGCCACGTATGGACGCTGCCTCACTTCTCGGACTGCTGTCTCCACCCCAACGAAGCTATGGTCGCCGCACGGCCAGCCGCAAATGGACTCTTTTTTCGCTGGACTAGAACTGAAGAAAAAGATCAACACCACCGCTCGTGAGATTTGGTCGGATGGCACACCGGAAGGAGTTTCCTTTTCGAAATACTTTCTCCAATGTCATAGTTTTCGGACCTGAAAAGTTATTCCGAATTCAGATGACGGGGGTATCTAACAATATGTATAACACTTTCTAAGGTTCGTATTGAAACGAAAAGGTTCAGAATGTGATTTACAGATCGTTATACAGCACACATACATATGTTGCATTGCGCCGCTGCATACTGTATGGTTCATTAAAAATTCCACACAACAAAAATTTTCTCAAACCTAAACCCTAGCAATTACTAGACCGTCTAAAAGCCCTTCTCACCAGGATCTTAAATAAGTTTCCAGAACTGAAATGAATTAATTTGAAAGGATTAATTGAAAAAAGGGCGCTAAAGACGCGTTAACGCTGCCACGCGCGCCGTTGGATCAAATCCTGCAAGCGATGTTGCGGATAGTCCGCAGAAGAACTGGAAGCATCTAGTCGGTTTGGCCTGTTGTTGAAGCGTCGTCAGACATTTAAAAATGTGTGTAAAAGTAGCTATGCCAGTTAAGTGTGATGATCATTTACTGTGCATTTTTAACGAGAATGCATAGATGTTGAAGACAAAGGCGTCGAAGAATGTTGTCAGTAACGCTGCCCTCCCTCAAATTTTCGATAAATTTCAACTTCTGTTCTTAATAATTTTCATTTATATCTTAGAAAATGACCTCCATTTCAGCCAGTCGGACTGAGCCACGATCAAGTTCTCTTATCCTGTCCAATCAACAAGTCGTATTGCCTCACACCACGGTCAGTTAATCCCTTTGTTTTGCAATAAAAGTCCAAAAGCAGTGCTCTACCTTGCTCGCAACTCACATGGAGCAAGTGATAACACTGAAAGTTCTTACGTCTATTAAGTTCCTAGAATATGCTCTGATGTTAAGCTTGACTTTCGCTCAAACAATGGTGATGGCGAAGTCTGGGTGAAAAGACGAAATTACCGAGAAGCGGCCGACTTGCTGGTGCTCGGACCACGATCCACAAATCGGTAACATTTTCAACAGTTCACTAACTCACTCATTCATCCCGTTAACTGGCGGCTGGTGGAGCGTGATGCCCTCTCAACCTATACAATGCTGTAGGTGCCATAGGAGCTCGTGCGGCCTGAACGATACGCTTCCATTCAGTACGGTTTGCAGCAATAAGTTTAGCGTTGAGAACACTTCACCGTTGGATTTTTAGATCTTCTATATGCTTGAGCCACGTCTTCTTTGGGGCCGTTATCTGGATCTTCCACGATGGCGGGCGCTTTTACCACAGCATACTGTACGGAAGCCGGCTAGCATCCATCCTACATACATGTCCAAACCACCGTAACCTTCTTGTCTTCAGTTGCTCTTCAACCAACGGTTGATCCACACAGCTCCTTCTAATATTATCGTTGCAAATACGGTCACGAATCGTGATCCCAAGAATCTGTCGCAAGCACCGCAGCTGGAAGACTTCCAGCTTGACAAGGTCTGGCTTCAGCAGAGTCCATGTTTCCGGACCGTACAGTAGTATCGGAATTATTAGCGATCAGAACAATCGCATTTTAGTCTCCTGCGTGACATTGTTTCTCTTCTACAGACACCAACCAAGCGATGCAAACGCACTGGATGCCTGCCCGATCCTTACCCATCCTTTTTCTCTGCTCCTGATTTATACTTAAGCCGTAAGAGCTTGCAACATGCGCCACTCTATTTATCAGGTACGTTGCATCCTTATCGGTATCCGCAAACACTGCACTGTCATCCGCAAACATCAGACCCGAAACATATCCATTACTGCTATACTGAACACCTCTTCTGTTCTCAAAGACCTCCCTCATAATAGCGTCGACGAATGTATTGAAGGGCAACGGCGATATAACATCACCTTGACAAACTCTAGCTTTAACCGTAAACTCTTCCGACAGCTTATCTCCGACGCGAACCGAACTGGAAAAACCTTTATGCGTTTTCTGGAGCAGGTTAACTATCTTGTCTGATATATGTTCGCCATCAAGTGCTCTCCAAAGCGCAGGCCAATGAACACAGTCGAATGCAGACTTGAAATCAATGAAAGTGACGACAGTTCGCTTCTCAGTGCGGATCCTCTCTTCCATAAGCTGTCGAAGAGCGAAAATTTGATCACTGCAGCTTCTCCCTGGCCGAAACCCTGCTTGTTCCTCACGACCTGTCTGTTCTCGATGACGTTGAAGTCTGTTCTGGATAATCTTCATAGAGACTTTGCCTACGTTTGACAGCAGACTGATCCCTCGGTAATTTTTGCAGTCCCTGGCGTCGCCCTTCTTGTGGATGGGTATAATTATGGCACGTTTCCATGTAGCGGGTATGTTCTCGGACTGCCAGATGAGTGTTATTAGTCGATGAAGCTGAAGCAGCAACACGCTTCCACCCACTTTGATGGCCTCAGCAGCAATATTTTCAACGCCTGATGCCCTGCCATTCTTCAGCGATTTGATAGCAGTCGTCAGTTCTTCCACAGTGGGCTCTGAGCCAAGATCAGAATCTTCTGGCGCATCGATTGACGGTGGCTCGGCAAGCGGGCCTTGTGGCGCTTCGTGAATGTAGGGTTCACTGAAGAACTGTCGCCAACGACGAAGACGCTCGTTCACAGAGCGCACAAATGATCCATCTGCATTGCTGATACTATCGCTAACGCGTTTCGTCTTCTTTCCAAGCCACTTAAAGGCAGTGTTCACGATGATTTTCATCCCCGAGTTTTTCACATAAAACAATACGTTGGCCTCCAAGTGTTACCAAAATTGCGGAGAAACGGCGGGAAACGCATCGAAACGCCTTATTTCAGTGACATTATTCTCAGGCTCGGTCTAGTTCTCCGGTTGGTTGAACATGTTCATGGTGGTTGTCACCGGTGGAAAATTGGGTCAGTCCAGGATAGAAGAATATTTTATGCAAAGCAGGATTAGTTAGGGCCTTGAGAAAAGAACGGAGCAATAGAGAGTCGAAAATTGCAAAGGACGGATCCACAAAAGATTTCATTGTCACAACAAACACTTCCTGTGATACTTAAGAGGTGGGGTGATACTTAGGGATTTCGTGTACTTCTGATGCGTTTTTCTCAATTTCTACGTCATTTTAGTTCTACCCGGGGGCCACTTAATCAATATAGCGAATAATCTCAGAATTGAAGATTACCGTGAACACTGCCTTTAAAGGAGTTCCTCCGAATGTGATTCAGAAATCTGCTGTCAAATTCTGTCTAACACTGCCTTAAAGTGTTCGATAGAGCGTGCGATAATCGTGCCTGTTAGCGGAATCCTCCAAAGCATCAGCCACTTTATCCCAGTACGACTTCCTTTCCGCTTCCAGCCTGCAACGAAGTCCTCTGTTGAGTTGACGGTATCGATCAAAATCAGTCAGTTTAGTTCGCTTCCTTTCTTTGATGAGTAGCAAGGATTCGTCTGTTATCCACGGCTGGATTCGCCCTTCCATTCGCGTAGTCCGTTCTAGGCGGAGCTGCACAACTGCACGAAGAAAGTAGAGGTCTGTACCACAATCTGGACCTCTCATAGCACGGACGTCTCTGAGCGATGACTTAAAACGTGAACTCATCGGCACGTAGTCCAACGTGGCTACTTCTCGTCAAGAGGGATTTCTCCAAATCAGTTGTACTCCTTCCCAGCCAATTCTATCATTTTCGACACGAGCATTGAAGTCACCTGCGACAAGGATTAGGCCAGTCTTTGAAATCGCATTCAGTACGTCTTGCAGTTGAGCGTAGAGCGCGTCCTTATCGGAATCACAGCTAGGCTTCGTCGGAGAGTAGATAGCCACGACATGCGTCTTAGTAGTTCCTTTTAACGTGAGAACGGCAATCCTGCTCGAAATTGGCTCGAATGAGATGACGCTTCTTTCCTTGCCAGTTCAACATGAATCCAACGCCTTCGTGATGTCCTTCGCCACCAGAGTAGTACAGTACCAACTTTTCTTGAGTATCTGGCACCTGGACAATCATTGTTCCACAGCCGCTGATCCTCAATTCAGACAGTGCTGCTACCGAAATCTTCGACCTCGACTGTTCCATGACGATTACTTCTTTTTGTCCCACCTAATGTCCTGATCGTATATTCCGAAGGGCAAACCTCCTTCATTGGCGTCACTAGTCTTCCACCATTCTGGCCAGTAGAATACTTGTCACCAACACCCTGGGTCCCCAGTGCTGGCGCATCGGCTGCCCCGGCTGCGGTAGCGGCATCGCGATATTCTATGAGACTCTTCATGGCTACCACCTTAGGTTTTCCAGCCTGTCGGTAGCATGGCGTGCCAACCCTCCTCTTTTCTCATCCTGGCTTGGGACCGGCAATGGCGAAGTTATGTTTACTATGTACCAATTGAAGGCTTATATAATCAGTTAACTTAAAGGCGGTGTTCACGATGGGAATAATTTCCGTATATCCGGGGAAAAAATGCGGAATTTGAGATCAACCATAGTGGCCTTGACGAAAAATGCCGCTAAATTTGTTCTCAAAGTCGCAGTCGAGTAATTCTGAGTGACCTGGTTGGGGACCGCTCATCACATATTGGCTACTGAATTGGCATGATATGCACTAACCAAAGGGTATCTATAAGCTCTTTTACTAATTAGTTAGCTGACTCTTGTGTGTTTTCAAGAACAGCCAAGATTGTTTATTACTTCTTTATACATACAGTTGACGTTTCGGCGAGTTTCGCCATCTTCAGAGCCTGGAAAAACCGAAATCTTGTCTAAAAAAGAACTGCCCCATCAATTTCATCCCATCCTACAGGTCTGCATTCACACGACAGTCAATAACGAGACGATACCTGAGAAAACACCAACCTTTCAAGAGACAGGTTCACCCAGCAGCCTCAGACGGAACTTGTGAGGGCGACTGACTGGTATGAACCCTCAATACCACCTACACACAGGGCCCGCCTACAGATCTACCGTTAGGTCAGAATGCACTAAGACCAGCTCCTGGGTCACCGCAACACATTCGTCTTTCCTACAAAATGCTTCGAGAGTTCTGCGCGCTGAGATGTCACATTTTTGGGCTAAGATTTAGTTAGAACACGCTACAGTATTCCAGTAACTATTAATGAGTTTTCTCCGGCCAACACAATCAACAATCGCAATTTGTCGTCTTATTTTGCAACAGACGATCCCAGATGAAACACTAGAGTATGAACCTGTGCGTAGATTTCTCGTTAACCTTTTTTGGCTCGTTCCGCGTCGCATTCCTTGTGTTTGAAACTTCGACGGATTTTTTTCTACCTCCACCCAAAAGAGGTGTCAATTTTAGTGTAATCTACGTGATGTTGCACATCTATGTACACTCGTCACGGATCGCTCTGGCACTTTTGGTTCCCGCCTACCGGCGTAGCAGTGTTGGCGAAAATTCGGGGCTCATTTGTCACAACATACGTGTACCGAGTTTTTGCCAACACGAACAACGCCGGCAAGAAGAAAGCAGAGATAGGGGCTTTCTACACACCGAGGGAGAAGTTGTCTCACCTTTTGCGGAACTATTTCCGCTCGGGACCACTTTGCTTGAATTGCTCACACAGGATTCGACGGCCATGCCATTGGCCACTCCGTTGGCGACTAATCGCTCGCGCTTCGCCGTCACCAACGCTACAGCGAACGAAGAAACCTCTGCATGGATAGCGCCGTCTACACCGTTGCATTCAACGCCGTGGACCCTGCTCGCACAACGCCACCAACAACGCTATATTAGACGGAGTGACCCCACCTGACACCGTCTACCGCTTAATGATCCTTTTACATTTTACATACAGTTCAACTTTAACATAATTTATTGTTCCCAAAATGCAAACAGTCATTTACATCAAAGAATCTCCTCATTCATTAATTTGTTGAAGCATCATATTCTTTCACAGGGACACAGATTAGTAAGAACCGTACTAGGAAACCGTGATCTTGAGAGAATCTCTCCACGTGAAGTTGGGCAGCATTAGTCATGGCATGTGATAGTGGAACTATCCTAAGCCTCACATGTGTTCGCCAGAAAACACTGCAGAATCAAACGCATCTGAAACACCCAAAAACTAGGTTTCCCAATGTTTTTTCATTGGATTATTCATAATAATTCTGAATGCAAAATGTACTGATCTAGCTCGTGCTGGCAGTGGATTATAGACACATTTTCTCGCTGTTGACTTATCACAGCAGCATTCGCTGCGCCCGTGATAGACCAACTAGGAAGGGTCCGCTGCTAGATAGGGGTCTGAGGCCGGAATCATACTTTCCGCGACCCGCGACAGCGACAGTGCATATCAGGTATATCGATTTTAGGTCGGTATTGATGGTAAGTGGCTTGATAAGTCAAACTGGAAGAACGGGCAACTTCTCCCTCTGTGAGTAGAGAGCCCCTAAACCAGGGAAGTGTGGTCAACATTGATTTAGCCTGCCCGCAATCACGACATCCATTAAACCTTCTGAGCAGATTCTCTTGTAATGTTCAGCCCACGGCTCGATGATTTTTATGATTATCGGAAGTCCTTTTCAATTTTGCTCTCATTATGAAAAAAGATTAAATCAAACCCTGAAGTCTGAAGCGCTGTATTTTTCTACAGAAGGTTCCCGCACGATACAACTGCTGCTTGTCAACATTTTAGGTGATAAATATGACGAATTTGCAAGAGTGCAGACAACAAATGCTCCATGGATTCAAACCCGCGACCTCGGTTCTCACTGTGGCGCACACCGTCGCTGCGGCAGGATGCCGCGGTGCTTGTGACCGCGACTTTGTATATGGAGGCGCGCCGTTTCGTTCATCATAGCAACTTATTCCGGCATAGAAACACTCTATAGACTTTCCTGTCTTAGAAGAAAAAACATCCCTAGGGTATAAATCACATCGATGCATCCCAGTAGACGCCAAAGATTCACGGATCGCACGTTCTGATTCGCCTACGAGTGAAGGGCTAAACACGCTCGTAACTCCATTAAAGGCAGTGTTCACCAAAAATTCCACTTTCGATATCTCCACGGTTTAAGGAAGGCTGGTGCCCTATATAGCAAGGTCATGCATAAAAAGGACATGAAAGACGCGTTTTTGAGCAAAATAAGCCCTCTCTTGTTTACTTTGATTTTTGAGCGTGGAGGAATTGACAGCTAGAAGGATACCTATCAGTGCAATGAAGCGATCAGCTCACTTATCAGCACTTCCTTGACTTGATCATTCCTGTGATCTGAATGTTCATTTCTTCAGATCGAGAGGCGGAATTGGGTCACGGGCCGGTTCTGGAACACCAAAACGCTTGTTTGCAGCGGCTAATTTGTCACTATTGGCTCGTTTTCTACCGTTCTTTCGGCTTTGGGAGCCTAGGATCCTTCTCGCCTATCATTTCACTGTGGAAAGTCAACGAGGATGATCATAGTGAACGTTGCCCTTTAGAACGCATGATTGCGAACATACCCTCGATGCCCGAGCAGCTTGCAGGGAGGAGCTTGGCAGTCCGGTGCCTGCGTTGCGGCTTGTTTTGGTAGGAAGTAAACGGGTGGCCGTGTGGTGTTTCGGCCCCATCCCGGGCACTTGTGATGGCCATCAACGCATCGATTACCACGTGCCCAGGCTGGGGCGGGACACCATACGGCCTACCCCCTTCACCTCTTAGGGGTCGTTTAAACTTCTACCGCCGAGCGGCGCGGCGAAGTGCGATCCTACGGTATTGATCAAGTGGCGCCGCACGATCGATATTATGGAAATGCACTTCGCCGCGCCGCTCGGCGGCGGAAGTATAAACGACCCCTTATCAAAATGAACCGCAACGCAGGCACCGGACTGCCAAACTCCTCCCTGCGAGCTGCACGGGTGTACTTGGATCCCTGTTCATAAAGAACGACAGCAAAATAAGTATTATTAACCGAAATAGTCCTCTAGGTAGTTTTGAAATTGTCCATTTAAGGTTTTCAAGAACGCAAACTCTGCTGAAATGATATTATCGGAGCAAAGCCTTGGTTTTATGTACATGGGGAAGAACGATTAACGTGGTCGAGCGCGCAGCGGTTCACTGAGTAAAAATTTGGAACTCCTCGGGCTTGTGCTCACCATATGTTTCAGAAAACAGTTTCATTTTCCGAACTTCTTAGTCATCGCTGCAAGAACTCCATACAGCAAGTGCCAATCGTGATAACAATATCCATCGAGAGTCGCAGCACAATTCTATCTCCGAAGTTCGATAGATTCTGAGAGAGAGCTGCAGTAAATGAGCAGGTTGATGAAAAAATTTCCGGACTTCTCGCGACTTCGAATAAAAAAGTTTCATTTCAAAAACAAACAAATCTCACCCAACAAAATAAATTCCATCACATTCAAGGATCCTTCGCCACCGATTGGGCAGGTCATGAATTCCCGACGCGTAGAACTCTGGCTGTTTCGAGTCGAAGTATTCAATGGAGCGATCAGCTCACTTATCAGCATTTCCTTCACTTGATCATTCCTGTAATCTGAGTCTTCGTTTGTTCATTCCGAGGGGGCGGATCTGGGGCACCAGGCGTGTCTGGGGCACCAAAACGCTTGTTTGCAGCCGTTATTTCGCCGCTTCTGGCTCGTTTTCTACTGTTCTTTCGACACTGGGAGCCTAGGATCCTTCTCGCCTATCATTTTACTGTGGAAAGCCGACGGGAATGATCATCGTAAACGCTGCCTTTAAGAGAGATGTTCCGCAGTTGTAATGTAAAAACTCGAATTCCACGTCAAATATGATCATGGAAACGTATACTTTACTTTATATTTAAAATGATCACTTTGGGTAAGTATCCTTCTATTCAAAGATCTGAAAAAAAGAGAACGAGTGGCCCCTCAGTTTTCAAAAATTATTGAAAACTGCGGGGGGGGGGCGAAGTTCAACAAAACAATCGGCATGTTGAACAAACTAATATTTGCAATTTTTCGAAAAGGGGAACTAATCTTTGGAATCCGAAATAACAGAGAATAGGCTAGAAGGCTAGAATCCAGATCAATACCTCTGAAATCTGTTTTGCTACCACAGCTCACCTAGCACAATCCAGTAAACGACTCGAACTCATGCGACTTAGGTAGGCCATTGATATACCAAAGGTTTGCGACCCAAACAGGTTCGGTCAACTGTAATGAATCGTGTGGGGTCCAGGCTCCACAATAGAAATGTTCTGCCGTAGGGACACTTTGCAGCACCTGTCGCGGCCGCCGGCTGGGAAGGGATTTTACGCCTGAAACGAGAAAACCGTGCGGCAACCGGTCGCTGACAGCTGCTAGCGACAGCCACCTAGTGCTGAATATTTATATTTTATATTTATTATACGCCGTTGCCGAAGTGCTTATAAGCCACAAAGTAGCGAGTTAGAGCCGTGAAAATGTATACAAAAACAAACCAAGTCCTAGCGCAACGATTCAGCTGCCGACCACAAGGCCATGGTTCAAATTAGAGAATAATCGGAGAGGCGTCACTAGACAAAGTCAGGAGCCATTAAAGGTTGTGGGGGCAGTAAGGCGAAAACCCAAGTAGTGATAGAGGCATGGTACCGTTCAGTGTTGTTTTGTGTCGTGCCGGGGTTTCTTTGACCCTAAGCGACGCCGCAGTGTTCTGCGACCGCGTCAGGTCTGTCGTGGGGTATACCATTGGCCTGTCTTCGCGCATCCCCTCAGCTCTTTGCCGATGTCCCTCAGAGTTTCGACTGTACGCAGTCGGCAGGGTATGCACTGACACTTGGTTCCCTCTCGTACGTGTAGTCTGCGTTGGCGCAAACTCGGCGCTCATATGTTACAACATGCGTGCACCGAGTTTGTGCTAACGCGAACATCACCAGCAAGAGAGAACCAAAAGTGTCAAAGCGATCCGTGCAGACTGTTTATTTGCTGCGCTTTTTCTTTGTGTGGTACTTTGATGTATGGCTCGATGATAATGTGGCCGCACTATTGGTAGATATCCGCCGGAGCAATCATACCAGTTGTGATGAGAGACGCTAGAAGGGCGGTGTTTAAAGGCACTGTTCGCGATAGAAATCGCTTTTCTGTTTTTTTTTGCCTATCTCGAAACCGGTCCCATTCTGATTTGAATGATGCTTCTGGAATCGTACAAGACCTTCTGGGAATGGAGTTATGGTCCTTCAAAAATTGAGCTAGGGAAAATGGTGGACGAGTTGTTCGAGGCTTGTAACTTCCGTCTTTTGCAGCCAATGTATACGAGCTGACCTGAGTAAAGAAAGAAGTTGAGAATGAAGGGAAGAACGGGGCTTTTGATCGGAAACCATCGCTCAACTCACCATTTCGAGTGTTCCTTTGCTCACTTCGAGGGGCGGGAAGAGGCGGGACTTGCCCACAGCGGCGGGGTTCGCCCACTTTTCTAAGCCGTTTTGCGGCTCCTGGGTAGCTTTTCGTCCCGTTATTTCGACGCTGTTCTGCTTCTGAGAGCCACGAGAAGCGTTTGTCATGAAGAATTCGAGGATGAAGTTCATCGCGAACAGTGCCTTTAATCAGAGATAGAAATCTGGGAGAGACGCCCGTTATCAGCCGTACGCTGGTCATTCTACAACCTTTTGAAAAATAATACAATATGGGTCAAGCAAATGCGGATGCACTTTTCTTGCAGCCTATTACTTTTGAAATAATTCAATAACTTGAATTTTGCTGCACTCACACAACCTAATTACTCTTCCACTACAGCTGCTCTCAGAAGTTGCATTTGAAAGCAGGGATAGGTTCTTTTAGAGAACTTTACGTTTCACAATTCGTTCTTTGGAACCATAGAACGTTTTCCAGAGTAAGTCGTCTGCAGCGAATGTGCAGAAAGTCTTGCTTGCTCTCATGGGTTCGACACCGGCTAGAACCAGCTGACAGCGCCAAGAAAGCTGACCTCGTCTCAAGTGAGTCAAATTGAATCTGGCCTCCTCCCTTTTTGTCTACTTGCAGAAAATCGAATTATAACCAGCCAGGATCTAATTCTTCATCTAACGATTAAACGTTAACGTACATAAGTTTTGGGAAGCGCAGGCTTAAGAGTTATAACATTATTCGCCACAAACTCTTTGTGTCATAGCACAAGGGTCAGTTGAAGAATACGCGAATTTCGCCTTTAGCGCTGTAACCAGTCGCAGACGATTACAAGTTTCAAATAAGTAGCAGAGTAGCACCTGGTAGGTCAGAGACATTTCACCACAATCGCCCAACGCAGCATTTTGTGACATGTTTCTAGCACAATATCAAACTCCAACACTGCATTGACGCCAAATGTTGATTGGTTTCTAGCATCCATCACTGCTCTCACAGCGTCTGCTGCACTAAAATCCGTGCGAATAAGACTGTCCGCCCGCGAGGTCTGCCCCCGCAAGTGCGTTTTTTTCGAGCGTGTAAATGGATCAATGGAAACAATGGACGAAAAGTGAATAATAGCTCAGCTGTTGGTAGCCGTGAGAAGCTTCGTCTGAAAAATGCATTCGCGACGGCTGCTCGACACGCACGCCGACCGTGTGGGCGGACAGTTCAATTCCCACAAACCTCACACTCTAGCCAATACTGCACTTTAGAGTCAAGGCTCTGAAACGCCTGTTGTTCTCGGTGTTGTTAACCTGTAGTACTTTTGGAAGTTATAACAAACTCCTTCAAAGGCAGCATGCACGCTCACAAACGTGGTCGATATAACAGCATAAATAGGCCCGCACGGCCCCTACCATGTCGTCAAAGACGTTTAGAGCGCCGCAAACCATTCAGGGTGACAATATTTGACAATGTTTGAGCAATCTTGCCCTCCACGCCTGTATTTTCCCACCCATTCGAGTACGAGAATGAGAAATGAAACTTGAGAAAACATGTGATAAGATAGAGTGATAGCACTATCAAGAGGGAGTGCACGAGAGAAATAGCTTGATTCACTTGAAAATAACATGTTTGTTCACCGATTAACTCTCGTCCACTTTCGAGAATGCCGCTCTACTTCGGCTGGCTTTTTGAATTGGAGAATTTCTTCGGCAAATAAACATGTTATTTTCAGATGAACCAAGCTGTTTCTCTCGTGCACTCCCATTTGATAGTGCTATCACTCTAACTTATCACATGTTTTCTCAAGTTTCATTTCTCATTCTCGTACTCGAATTGGTGGGAAAATACAGGCGTTGAAGGCAAGATTGCTCATACATTGTCAAATATTGTCATCCTGGATGGTTTTTGGTGCTTCAAACGTCTTTGACGACATGGTAGGGGCCGTGCGGGCCTATTTATGCTGTTATCTCGACCACGTTTGTAAGCGTGTATGCTGTCTTTAAACGAAGTGTAAGTCGCTTAGGATTTACCTAGGCACTATAAATACCCGGCTCCGCAAGCAGCAAGGGTAACCAAAATGATGAAATTAAATTAATGTGCAACCTTGTGTATGCGGACATTGTCAACTATCGAATATGTTTTCAGGAGTCCTGTTTCCGTTGTGCTTCTTTGTTTTCAACGTGCTCTACTGGACAAACTACTCGCAGTATCAAGTATCTGGACCACGGTAGTATTACAAGATCTGTCCATCAAGTGATCCTGAGTCATTGTGAAAATGTGCAGGGAAGAAAGCCCATGAAGGACGAAAGATCAATTGTCTTCTCTATTAGCTCATATCATTGCCAATGTTGTTTCTCATTTCAATCACTTGTGTTTTTTTTGGCGCATCCATTCTTCACCTGTTCCGCGCGCAGATGTTACCCAAAACTTCGCCCAGTGTAGGTTTTAGGTGCAGGTTTTACCAGTGTGCCATCACAATTGGGTCTTCATAAAACTAGGCCTATAGGAGACGTGTCAGATCACCGGTCCATGGATTCAGGCACTCCACAAAGTGTGGTCCGCAACCTCAGCAGGTGAATAATCGATGTGCACAGACCTTGTCTGGAAATTCTAAAAGTTCTATCGTTGTTCATGATGGTTGTGGTCTACTCAGGAGCACATAGAATCAGAGCGATATTTTTTATTTCTCAGAGGAAGAGATTGAAGTGGTTTATCCGGTGATCTTCAACTTGCCTACCAGATTTTTCCGATTTATTCTCTTTATCATGTTTTGTTTTCAGAAGCTCTTTCATATCACATGGCATTTCGGTATAAACTTGTGATTCCCGCTCAAATTCAGACAACATAATTGGAATTGCTACAAGATCAGATTAGATGAAAAAGCACGGCTTGCTAACAGACTCATATATGGGGGACTCTGTGCGCATTTGCCTATACACGGAGCCGATACGGGTAAGATCAATGAGTGACGTTACAAGGGAACTTGCTGCGGGCGGTCCTGCTGTGAGGCGACTACCCACTATACTCTTACGTTCTCAGATTTATTTTTCGAATATTCGACTTTTAAAAAAATTCGGAAGTTAAAACTTTTCGAATATACGGGTTTTCGAATAATTCAAAAATTAGCACTTTTCGAATATTTAGGTTTTCGATTAATTCGGAAATTGGGACTTCGAATATTCGGTTTTTCCAATTATTGGGGAGTTAGAATTTTTCGAATATTCGACTATTCGAATTAATAGTCGACTTTTTCAATCGGCTGCCGGATAAATAGTCGAATTTTGTTCCATTCGACTTTTTGAGTCGGTCAGAAAACAGAGCCTTCCGCCGTTTGCTCTATTTTCCGCAAAAAAGCTTAATGGCTGTAGCTAGCATTTTCCTTCTTTGTTTTGGGATTGAATGAAAGTGTTGAATAGGCAAGCTAACAAGCTGTATCCACGAGAAGGTTAACTATTAGGTTGTCCGATAAGTTCTTGCCGTTTTTTTAAATTAAAAAATTAGCGATCGAAATGAAATTTTTTGGTACAATGTTTTGTGTTATTCGAAAGAGAATTTTTCGCTCTACAAGAAAGTCTATTTGGTTTTTTTGTTTCGATTAGTTTTTGTTAATTTTTAGAGCATTTAAATGGAGTGTCAAGTCGACAAAAACGAGCATTTTCGACACCATCTACTTTTTGCGTTTAACCGAGGTGCCAAAGCCACGGAAGCTGCTAGAGAGATTTGTGCCGTATACGGAGAGGGTGCCATAGCTGAAAGAACTGCTCGATATTGGTTTGCGAAGTTCAAAAGTGGCAATTTCTGAGTCATAACAGTCATAACATAACAAGAGCAAGTCATAACATAACATAACATAACAAGTCATAAGTCACACAGGAGCAAGTCATAACAAACAACGGAGAATACATTATTGATTAAATTGTTGTTATTTTATGTTTAAAAATAAAGTTATAAAATTTAAAAAAACGGCAAGAACTTATCGGACAACCTGATATATCAAAAAATACATGCGTATGTACATATGCGACAAATAATGCACATAACTGCTTCTCAATATGTAGGTGATTCCACTTGAGACAGGGGTCACAAAATAATAACTCGAAAACAGATTGCACCAATAAAATCTGTACGAAAGTATGGATGAATAACCTTATTTCAGCTGTTCACGATTCCAAAGTGAGGTCAGCTGTCTCTATAGCACTTTGGGTGCTGGTGACGAGGGCTAGGCCGCGCTCCGAATGCGAAGTGGCGACGCCACCGCATCGTTTCGGGCAATGTTCGCGTTGACCTTTACGTTCCTTCGAAATTAAGAGAATAAAGACATACGATAAGACGTTGTTAATGATGCCTAGCTGTCATGTGGGATAGGAGGAGAAGGGTGTGTTGGGGGGGGGGGGGGCGGAATTTATTCCTCCGACTGATTCTTAGGTGTCGAGAGACTTCCGCCGATTGGTCGACGATATATAACCCTGCCCCGTACTCCCATCTCCCTTTGTATCAAGAGGCATTGAAGAAATTCTGCGAGCCTTACCCAGGACTACAATGTCAAAACGAAAACGGGCTCAAGTGTTGTATAAAATGAAACGGCGCTAGTCGATTGAAAGATGAGAATGAGATAACTTCATTGTCGGCGCTCATAAATTTATCTAACAATAAGGCCTGTCCATTTGAAAAAGTCAACTATTGAACTCATCCGACTGTTTATGTGGATTCCCGAATGATTGGTTTTTCGAATAATTCGGAAATCGACACTTTCCGAATAGTTGGTTTTCCGAATAATTCGGAAATCGGCCTTTTCGAATCATTCGAGAATTTGACTTTCTCGAATATTCGACTTTCCAAATAAATCGAAGTCGACCTTTTCAAGCGAATGATTTTTCGAATCGGTCGAAGTATATTACGCACGGAGACGACGATACATAGAATCCAAGGCGAAAAATTTCAGATAATTGGATTTCGGGATGATCCGAAAAAGTTTTTTCGTTGATTCGGGTTTTGGTTCGATTTGGATTTGGCCTTTTTTCGATGATTCGGATCGATTCGGATTTGGTTTTTTTTTTCGGTTTCAGATTCGATTACTCAATTCGTATAACTACCCGGATACAACGAAGAAAACTTACGCAGACGGATCATCCAACACTAGCGCAACATACGGTGTGAGTTAAAAACTTTTTCTTCCGTGCTGCTACAAACCTTTTATGCTTTCACACATACGTTAGAGCTTCACCCGTCCTGGGGTTTCACACCACCCAAAATTGCGGAAGATTTCACACAAAAGGTGGCAAGCATCACCGTCACCGAGCGATACGTGGCAGTGAAAAAAAAACAATATGACTCCTTACTGAATGGAGACTAAAGAAGTTCAGTTGAGAATCCATTTATCGCTCCAGCCAAGATTTGGTTTTTCTCAGGTCTTGTGATCGCATAGAATTCTGTAAAAGGTTTATGAAATTGTTCTAAAAAAGTTTTCCTGGGATTTTTTTTTCTGGGTGAAGGGACAGGGGCAAGGGTATACCAGGTGACAGAATTTGAGCCAAATCGGTGCAAAATTTTTAAAAAGTTAGATCAGCAACCGCTTAGGTGAAATTCGTGTTGTCCGCCGTGTAGGAAACGGTTGCCGGAAGACGGTTGGTGGTCGTCGTGTTTCGGAGTTTGTACGCTTAGTAGTAGTTGTAGTGATGGTTATCCACCACATTACGTTGCTCTTATCTAGCGCTCTTGTTTATGGGTTGGCCCGCCCACCGGCCGGCTTGGTGGTCGGGCCAACCCATAAACAAGAGCGCTAGATAAGAGCAACGTAACGTGGTGGATAACAATCACTACAAACAGATTCTGAGCAGAACTGTGAAAAACCGGAACAAATGGACTTGGAGAGACACCGACGGCGAGCGATAGCGAAGTACAGGTAGCATTATCGAAACTTTAAGAACCGGATACAAGCAGTGAATTGGAGTGTAAATTCAGCAGTGACTAATAAATCACAAAACCAATCTTTTATTTTCAAAACACGTCTGTCACGATAAATATCCTCGACTCACTGCTCTCGAAGATTTTTGTTATTGTATATATGTTTTTCCTCATCCTTCAACCCTTGCCGCAGTAAAAGCGCGGTCTCAATTGTTTACAGGAAGTCATTTCTGAAAGTTGGGCTCCGCAGAAAAGGTCAAGGATTTGGCATTGCTCTTAAATGTCGTGAAATTGTTTTATTGGATTGGGCTCTCAACTTGATTTTTCAAATGTAGTGAAATTGTTGAATTGATTTGGCTGTGATGATACTATATGCAGATAACATAATCATTAAATCTAGTGAAATTGTTGCAAACGAATTTGGCAGGAGCTCTATGAATTATCACAGTCAAATCACGCGTCAGAAGGTCCTCTGGCGAGCAAATAAAGACAAAAAGAAAACAGCCAACAATGAACGAAACCTGGCCTTATCGACTAGAAATAAGGTTTTCGAATGTTATTCTGCCTTTTCAGTGTAGCTCCTACTAAGGTACCAGACCTTCCTTCACCGATTAGATAAAGATCATGAAAACGAAATCTAACGCAATTTATTAGCTACTAATGCTATGTCTTCGTGTCCTGAACGCTTTCACGGTTCACATTGTATGAGAAGGTTTTTCTGCTAGAGTTATTCTTGTTCTCATTTGATTCAATATGCGCTCCAAGAGAAACCCCTTCTGACGCGTGATTTGACTGTGATAATTCATAGAGCTCCTGCCACCTGTTTGCAACAATTTCACTAGATTTAATGATTATGTTATCTGCATATAGTATCATCACAGCCAAATCAATTCGACAATTTCACTACATTTGAAAAATCAAGTTGAGAGCCCAATCCAATAAAACAATTTCACGACATTTAAGAGCAATGCCAAATCCTTGACCTTTTCTGCGGAGCCCAACTTTCAGAAATTTCACAACTTTTTCCAAGGGTTTCCCTTCTACAATATCGTCAAGCTCTAAAGGCAAGTTGTTTTTCTTCAAAACATAGTGGTAGAAATGAAGAAACAACTGCCCGCTGCTAAGACTGCGAGATAATTGTTGCAACGCGGCTTCCTACAAATAGATGCAAGGCATATACTTTTTTGAATTTAAAAGTCGAAAATGAAGAAATGAGTTTCAAAATGACCCAATTGTACAGGTTCTAGGCACTCTTCTGACGGGGGCACGCACCATTCAAGACAGAAATGAAATGAACGGCCCATTGGTGAGGCTACCAGTCGAAGTATTTCCGTAGAGCTCTAATAAAAACAATGATTGATAGCGCAGTATCAGGCCTCTTTATCAGAGTTTTTCATCATTTCTATGAGTTTTTGCGTAGCTTGGCCCCTCTAGTGAAAGAAAATGTTGAAGGGGCCCATGAAAAGCCTTCATTTGTAAAGAAAAGTCAATCGGAACACATTGTAAATACGAATTTGAATTTCGCGCCAAAATCATTTTCGGAGTTTTTCTGCATGTGGAGTTCGTGCCGTAACCAATTTTTCCTGTTATCTTACTGTCGCACCAACATTCTAGGAAAAAGGGCTAGATGACTGGTGAGAATTGGTGGCGGATATTAACCTCATCGTCCAACGTTTTTGACGCGCCAAAGTTTACCAGTGTGGTCTACCGGGCTCAATCATGAAATTGAGCCTGAAAATGGAAATTGATTTCCAGCGCGAACGATAGTTAAGTGCGCCAGAAGAGGACTACCGTAATCTTAGGTATGATGTTATTCGGCTCGTAAACAAATTTGATGATACCCAATTGATCAATGATAAAGTATAAAAAGAAGTGAAGAGCGGTGTGTCTTGATTCACGCACCGTCCTTCTAGGGGTCAGCAGTTGAGGATCTGCCTGGACTAAAAGCAGGAAAACATCACCACCTGTAGGGAAGATGAAGCTGAATTCGAGTCAGAACTTAGAAAATTTTAGAGCCAACTCGAGTGAGATTACGGTAGCCCTGTTCTGGCGGACTTAACTATCGTTCTTGTAGATTCGGAGGCCTGGCTTGCATACGGTGTCCTGAACATTGAACTGAGGTCCTGCACACCCCTACTGAGATCCAGCACACATTCCATGAAGTCCTGCTCATCCTTACAGGGGTCTTGCACACGTTTCATGATGTCCTGCACACTCCTACTGATGTCCTGCACACATTCCACGAAGTTCTGATCATCCTTACAGGGGTCTTGCACACGTTTCATGATGTCCTGCACACTCCTACTAAGGTTGTGCACACATTCTACGACGTCCTGCACACCCCTACTGGGGTCCTGCACAGGTCCCATGATGTCCTGCACACTCCTACTGATGTTCTGCACACATTCTACGATGTCCTGCACACCCCTACTGGGGTCCTACACAGGTTCCATGATGTCCTGCACACTCCTACTGGGGTCCTGCACAGGTCCCATGATGTCCTGCACACTCCTACTAAGGTCCTGCACACTCCTACTGAGGTCCTGCACACATTCTACGACGTCCTGCACACCCCTACTGGGGTCCTGCACACGTTCCATGATATCCTGCACACTCCTACTGAGGTCCTGCACACCCCTACTGGGGTCCTGCACAGGTCCCATGATGTCCTGCACACTCCTACTAAGGTCCTGCACACTCCTACTGAGGTCCTGCACACATCTCTACGACGTCCTGCACACCCTTACTGGGGTCCTGCACAGGTCCCAAAATGTCCTGCACACTCCTACTGAGGTCCTGCACACCCCTACTGGGGTCCTGCACAGGTCCCATGATGGCCTGCACACTCCTACTGGGGTCCTGCACAGGTCCCATGATGTCCTGCACACTCCTACTAAGGTCCTGCACACTCCTACTGAGGTCCTGCACGCATTTTACGACGTCCTGCACACCCATTCTGGGATCCTGCACAGGTCCCATGATGTCCTGCACACTCCTACTAAGGTCCTGCACACTCCTACTGAGGTCCTGCACACATTCTACGGCGTCCTGCACATCCCTACTGAGGGGTTGCTGTAGTTCCACGACGTCCTGCATACTCCTACTGCGGTCTCGCATAGTCAACCGACACTTCAGCACACCCTGCGACGACTTCTTATCTTTGGTGCGCATGGTACAAACACGCGCCACGCTCAAAAACAACCCTTCCGCATAGCGTCCTGTTCCAAGCCGGACGTTTAGAGTACACGACCCTAGAGAGCAAGGTATTTATATGGAGTCTCTAAGAAAACAATGACTGATAACGAAAAACCCGTCATTTTTATAAACTAATCTTGAGAGGCCGGTTTCCGAGTTTCAAACGCCCGTTAGGGGCCCAGAAGTCATTATGGTGAGTTCTGACAATTATTTTCGTCATTCCCGTGGCCGATTACCTCTAGTCACAAATTTTCGAGCGATTTGGTCCACGCCTTCCAAAAAATTGGTTTTCGACGGACGGAGGTGGAGGCGGAGGCGGAGGGGGTGGCGGAGGCGGAGGCGGAGGCGGAGGCGGTGGTGGAGAACGTTTTTGCGTACTTTGAGAGGTCATAACTTTAGAAAGCGGGGACCAGTTGGGATGAAAAGTTGCACACATATGTAATTTCTTGCAGCGCGTCGAATAGTGTACAGCCTCATACCTCTGTTGACGGTATGAATAGGTGATCTCATTGTAGGGCATCCGCGCGGGAAGAGATCAAAGTTAAATCCTGGTGAGCGCTTCGCGCTCACCACAATTATGCGATGGAACGGAAAACAAGTAATGCTCTCAATGGAACTCTTGAAAAAAAAAACAAAAAATCAAAAACTACCTAGCACAGGGTTTGTTTATTTTCTTTCTTTTTCGCCGCTACTTGCGCGTATCGAGCAACACGTTACTTTTCATTTCTTTGGTAGGCGATCCAAAGAAACAGAAACAGCAAATATTATTAAAAGCAAAACTTCAATCATTTTCCCACACACCTTTTTTTCATTTTTTTTTCCTCAAAATCGCCCTGGCATGGATCGGAAATTTGACCGTTTGCAACCGACCATTAATGTAACCGAACCACACCAGGATCTACGATTTGCAGTAGAATAGGAAAATTGCTATCTCTTCAAAGAAGTGTTGTACTGTTACTAAATAAAAGCTGTGTAACAACGGCTGAAATTTTTTCCCTCTTTCCTAATCACATTCACGAGTTGTATGAGCAATCCTGTGTATTACATGTTTGTAAAATTTTTCCTTCTGCCGCATATATGATTTTTTTTCGTAACCTGAACCAATTATGACAATTACATCATGGATACAGTTATCATCACGATGGAAATTCCGAGCCGCAGCCATGATCTCAACGCGTATAATTCCAACAGTACGCCTCAACGACGACAACACGAGCCGATTCCACCTCAAGCGACGTTCAGAACCCTGCAACCGCCTCACATTTCATATCAGTTCCGGGGACCGGAACTTTCCCCGAGGGCGGGATGTAGTGATTGTTATCCACAACGTTACGTTGCTCTTATCTAGCGCTCTTGTTTATGGGTTGGCCCGACCACCAAGCCGGCCGGTGGGCGGGCGCGACACAGAGTAGTCGTTCGCGAGGGTTCGCCCATGGACAGTCGCCTGTCTGTCCCGGCAACCTGAGCCTCATCCGTGTGAGGACTATGGTTTTCCCTCACATTCCTATCTATATAACTGTTTCCTGTATATTGCCGTCATGTTAATCCTCCATATCTATATATCATGTTGGTTAATATAAACATATTCAAATGAGTGTCCGGATCTGAGTTAGGAAAAGAGTAGGAGTACCAAAGGTGAAAATTGTATAAGGCTAATAACAAGACTAGTCCCTCGGGACAAGTTATTTTAGATAGTAGAAATGTGTACGAGTATTGAGGACGTCCGTGAAAATAAGATGAGACTGATCCCCTCGTCTTGTAGGATTCGGAGTCCTGGATATAGGAGGTTTGGTCAAAGTTGACGAATGACGATGGCTATCAGTCGACGGTTAGCCAGAGCCGGGATGGTTCCTTACATAATGTCGGTCACAAAAGGGGAATCCCAACGTTGCTCATTACAACCAACGTAATTCGTTATAATTCGTTACATAGTCGGGCCACTGTCAGGACTGACCTATCGGCCGAATCACAACCGGTCGATACGTACCAGCCAGGTGGAAAAAGGTATGCATAAAATGCACCTGATGACCTCATCACCGTACATTCGTAGCCCACTCTGTCGATATTGACCTCTCACACGCAAACCCTGCCAAAGAAAATCCACTCGTCGCAACCGAATGCGTCCCAGAGTCATACATTGTCAATGATAATCGACCGGGTGTAAGAAACAGACGGATTCAGACGGCTTTTGAAACCAACTGTGACTAGGGCCTCACTGCCAAAGTCGCAAGCGATCAGTTGGTCAGGCAGGTTAGTTGGCAGGTGGGCAGATAAGCAGGCTAGTAAGTAGGTGGACAATGAGTTTGGCGGGTACGCAAGCAGATATAGCCCCCTTATTCGGGAGTGCACAGAATCCCCTTTCCCCGCACTCACTGCTACTGTAATTTCGGCCCTTCCTCAACCGTTCTCTCTTTGACGTTATTCATACTATACAACGCCAGCGCGGCACGCGCGTGACGCCCGCTTCGCCATGGCGGCGACGGCCGCAACAGCTTTTTAATCATTTTCATTATTAAACCATCTTCAATTTGCTTCCATTCCATAATAATTAATTTCAGTACTATCCTCTGCCACCATGATAGTACAAATTTCGCTTGCTTGGCAAGTTTAAAGCTAAATTTAATATGCTCCACCTTGGCGTCGCCGCAGGAGTATTCATAGTCTCCGTAAGCGCGTGACGCGCGTAGATAGTATTCATACTCCAATGCCTCTCCAGCATAGCTTCATTGGGTGAAGCAATGTACTCCACCAACCTTCACCCCTGGGCAGGTGAAGTTGGGAACCTTCACCATTGGGAAAACCGGTTACAACCGGTGAAACGCCCTGAAAAAGAATGAAATTGACCCAACACTCATGCAAGTCATTTCCAAGGTTGGGTGGGTATCATTGCTGGTTTTTCGCCCATAGCTCTTCAACGGTTGAAGATAGGGTTCTGGTGAAGGTTGTTTTTGAAATCTATGTAAAATTCTGCGTCGAATGGTTTATCGAGTTCCTAACTTTGCTTGCCGCATAAGCCAGCAAGGTCGGTGGAGCCGAGCTCCATAGTTATCTCCATAGAGGCGAGAGCACCCTATGGAGATAACATCGGCATGGATCATGAAGAGACTTCGCGTTCACTGTTGAAGGTTGGCGCGAACTCGGCGCACCTATGTTAAAGCATATGGCACCGAGGTTGCGCCCGCCTTCAACAGGGAACGCGAAGTCTTCCCGATCCATGCCGACGTTAACTATGGAGCTCGGCTCCACCTACCGACCTGGCTGGCTTATGCGGCAAGCAAAGTTAGGAACCCGATAAATCATTCGACGCAGAATTTTAAGTAGATTTCGAAAGCAACCTTCATCGAAACCCTATCTTCAACGGTGAAAGAGTTATAGGCGAGAAACCGGTGTTTCGTAAAATGAATTAGGCTGAAAGATCGAGAAAATATTTTTTCCAAACTGAAAACACCAGTCGAACCAGAATTCCATCAAGATTCCGAAAACAACCTTCACCAAAGGCTTATTTCCAAGCACAAAGAAGTTATGGAAGATAAACCGATAATTTCATGCGAGAAAAAAATGCACTTTATAAACTGAAATCGACTGTAGAAGGGGAACATATTTTTTAAAACTGGAAACTCTATATTCGATGCAGAATTTTCTGAAAATTCCAGAAACAACCTTCACCGAAGGGCTATCTTTCAGGGTTAAAAAGTTATGGACGGAAAACTGATTGCTTTCGGTGAAAGAAACGTTTTTTCATAAATTGAAATCGGCTGAGAGACTAGAAACGTGTTTTTCTCAACATGAAGACATTATTCGACGCAAAATTCCATGGAGAAACAGCTCCGTTCAAAGATTAGTCTTGAAGGGCAAACATTTTATAGTTTTTGGCAAACATTTTTTTAAGAACGGGTAGTTTTTCAAAAATCGCTTGGGAATTTTTTTTTTCGAAAAATTTGACTCCAAGGCAGCTCAAAGGGAATTTTTCATGACCTATACGGATCATTTCATTAAGAATAGTGAATTTCAAAAGAAGTTCATCTAACGAAAAAAAATGTTCCAAAAATAATGATAAAAAAATATACTGAATGCAGAAAAAAAGAGGATTGAAAAAACGTCCAATTTTGAAGTTGCAAGTCTATAGGGAACCTTCACCATTCCCCACTCAGGTATCCTGAACAACCTTCACCTCTCAGACAGCTGTCTCCACCCCAACGAGCCTATGCTCTCCAGCGGGTGCCGCGCTGGCGTTGAGGAGTATGGGTAGCGCCTTACCACACGTGCCAGCGATCGACTGTCGTATCACCACCTCTCAATCTTCCGTATTACCAGCGATCACACTCAGCGAAACGGTGACTTTTTCATTATTTTTTCGCCGTTAGGCTGAAATTCACATACAGCTCAATACTTTTTTGGAGTGATCAGAGTTGTGACGAAATAGCACAGTAGTCTTGGACGCCCAAGTAGTCCTTACTTTGTGCAGCTATTCCTTTACTATATGTAAGGATCTAAAGCGCAATGAATCAATGTGCATTGCTTTTCCAGCACTCACGATGTCTTCAGCTCGACTGGTTCACCTTAAAGGCAGGGTTCTCGATAAAATCAGTTGTTGTGTTATCCCCATGGACAGGTAGATCTGACCGTCACAAAAGTGAAAATAAGTAAAAAAAATTGGGGAAAAAACGCTCAGGAACGAGTTATTGCTTGGTGTCCTCCCGCCCCCGACTATGGATATTTCTATAAATGCCTGTTTTTCAACTTTCGTTTGCTCTAAAGTAATTTCTGAGCACCTCTGAAGACTGTTGGCTACTTCAAGAGCAAAATAAAAGACGGTTAAAAAAGCATTAATGAAAATCGCGCTAATTAGGACACCTATAATTAGCCGTAATACCTTCTTTTTGAGCGTTTTCCCGCAAGTTTTCGGATTTTCTCACTTATTTTTACTTTTGCGATGACCAAAACTATCTCTGGCAAACGGGGTAGCAGCAAGGGCGGTAGGTCCGTCTCTAATCTCACCCCTCCGAAGGCTCAGCAGCAAGTCTAGAGCGGCGGGCTTGCTGCCGTGAAATTTCTTATTGGCCGGCTGCGGAAGTGGGCGGAGACTGGTCGGGACAGAGATCCGCCCTTTGTGCTGCGAGCCAGCGAGCTTGAAGATGTCCGCCCTTTGACCTGCAGCGCGAGAATCGAAAACGGGAAACGCTCCACCCTCCTCGTCTGTTATTGGTCGAATTCAAATGCCCCTTCGCGCAAACGACCTTCTGACGGCATCGATCGGTCAGAATTCAACCAAACGGCTTCAGTCCGCTTTTTTTCATTATTTTTTATTTTTTCATGTATTTTTGCTTGATTTCTAGCTATATGTGCCTCTCTTTATCTCCTCCATAGTCAAGCGCTAAAAAAAACGTCAGGGCTACGCCATTTTGAGCTCTCGCGGTACTTCCCTTACGGTTTCCTGCTTTTTTAGTGTCTTTTGAATATTTTCTTGTGTAAATACTAAAGTGCACACGATTTACGGTTTACGATTTCCAGTAGTCTTTCTCCAAAAATCCGTTTGCAGCATGGAATATTTTTCACATCCTTGAATTCGTTTTCCCAGCTTGTGAACATTTCGAAGATATTTCGCCGCTAAAGAATTAAAATCTCACTCCTGATTTGCTGTTTTCTGCTCGTTGATCTCTTCATCCGGGTTTAGATGAGTTCGAAATGTTAGGTGTTGCATAAATAGGGTTTTATGTAGTGGAAGTGGATCAATGCGGAAAATGTATATAAGAGATTGGAAAAGAAATGAGAGGAAATCAAACCAGTCGTCTTCGATTCGTAGATTTACTGAAAATATTTCCCACTAATCCAAATTTTCATGACCTCTTGCCAATTATTTCGGAATTTCAGAAATGTAGTGATTCAGAGTCTGTCTGAATGAGAGTGTCTGCTCAGGCGGTCGGCATGCGTGTCGAACGGGAGTCGAGAAGGCATTTGTTGGACATGTGAATCCACTAACACGAATATTACACGAAAAAGGAGTAATATTCCACTCAGCTGCTTGCAGCCCCGACAAGACTCTTCCAAAAAAGGCTACGTGACGACCGTTCAACACGCACGCCTACTGCTTGGGCGGACATTATCATTCGGGCAGACCTTACATGTACTGTTCAGAAATGTTGTTTATTGTTAAACTCCGTTTTCGTAACTTCTGGAGTTTTACCTTTGTTACACAGCATTCCCATTTCTCAGGTCTGAGAACTGCCGTGATTGCGAGCTTCTCGTCGACTATTTTCAGAATGCTTTCCTGCAGACTGATGCCGGCTGGAGAGGTGTTGGATGTTGCGATCGTGGAGGATAGGCCACATGCTGCACAAGTTCTCCGTTACTTGTGGAGCCACAAAAAACTGGAGGTCAGTTGTTACATGCAAGCAAGACTCACATGAACATGATAAGTGGTTTTAGGTAAGAGAGAATGTTTTTTCAGACTCTGCACATCGAATCCTGCTCGATTTCGGACGACGATACTGCTGCGATCCTGCACCCTGTCTGTCCGTGAAGTACGTGTGCCTGAGGAGTGCCCAATGAAGGTGAGTTTTATCTCAAATAACTTCTCAAGTAATTGGTTTTAGACTGTTCTATGTGATGGTTTTTTTTAGAAACGTGTGATCAACGATATGGACGCGCCGCCACCTTGCCTTGTCGTCGGGGGAGTCATCGGAAACCCGGCTTAGAGTCCTGTCGATCGTACGCCGAGCTCAGACCATTTTCGGAATGTGAGTTGTGATATTCAGTGAGCAACTTGAATGTCTCAAGTTACTTACTCATAGCATACAAGTCACATACACAATGTGGTAAGTAACTTACCCGAGGGGAAGTTTGAAAGGGTCGTCTCGGGTAACTTGCTTACCACATTGTGTTTGTGACTTTTATGCTATGAGTAGGTAACTTTAGTCGTTCAGGTTACTTACTGCTTACCACAAGTAGCTTTTCCGAAATTTCTTCAAAGTTTTTCTGTATTTTTTCGTTGTATATGCTTTTAACTTTTGTTTTTCTTGTTCTGCCCCAGCTACTCTGCCTACGGTTCGATCAAGGTGCTTTAAATTCAGTTTATCTCACTTTTAGCGCAGGGTTATTCCGTATTGTCATATCTTTCTATCTGCTCATCATTCCGAACCCGATTACCTCTGAACCAATCTGATGGATACTGAAACTAACTCTTTTAGGCTTTGTGAACCTTGTGGTCGTCATGCATGTATTCTGTTGTAGTGTTCTGACATAGTCATGATTGCGTTTGCCGAAGCACGGTTTTCTTTTCGCATCTCAAACATCAGATAATCATGAAGTGCCTTCAATGGGTTTTTGGTTACACATTAAACCTGTATTGTATAATTCCGAGAAATAAATTTGCACTTGTTAATACTTGTAGTGTTGGAGAAATACGGGTGTTGGAGAAATCGCTTGCAAGGGCGTATTAGGGCAGGATGAATGGTGAATATGAAAATTTGCGGCAGTAAGGGCGTAGTGTCAGGATGGACGAGCAGCCCTAGCAAGGCCGGTCACCGTCCGTGCAAGGCTAGCCACCTGCCTTTCTTCTCGGACTGAAGTGGCTGGTTTTCCCTGAAGTGTACTGCTTTGAACGGACGAAGCACGGACGGAGGCTCCGCCCCAAACACGCCCCTTTTCGACTATCAAGGGTGGGGCCCGAAACGTGAACCTGCCCTGCGCCCTCCTTCCTGCTGCCCCGTTTGCCAGAGATATTCTCATGAAGAGAACTCAACGTTTTGCCATTACCGACGGCTCCGCTGCTCGCCACACCCGGACTCATCCGAACAAACTGCTTTACATTCGCCTTCGCCTATGTCTGCCAAGCCGAATCAGTTGTGTACTTTTTTTCTGATTTGAAGTTGTTGATGCTCATTTCGCCCCTCTCACGCCATTTCCAAAAACGTTCATCCCTGAATATCGAAGCTGATTGATGCTGTGCGTAATTGCGTTGTGAATGTTTCGTCATAGGTTCCTTTTCCGTCAATTTTTTTCTTATACCCTCAGCTTGATTGTATGTTTGGTCATTATGTGCAACAAAATATTCAGTGATTTGTTTATTGCCGACCACAGACAATCGCATAATGAACAAGTACTAGAGCAATGATAGAAAGGAACCTGTGCTGTGAAGATTGCATTTTTCCAGAGAGGAGGGAGGAATCGTGCGGCAGTTGTGCGAGCCCTGATCCACCAGTATTAAAAGGCCTATGCCTCGTTTTCGGGCGAGGTGTGATCCCTCCAAACACGTAGATGATATGGTTTTTTTCGACATGAGTACTTTTGGAAGGAGCATGCATTGACTGAATCAGACATTTTCGGGCAGTAGCTATTCAAATTCCAAAATACCACTATGTGGCGCCTACTTCGACCCTCGAAGGATTAGCGATACCCACTGGGTCTCCTGAGGTAAGCCATGCAAAATGTATGCAGTGGGGTATCACATGTGTCATAACGGTGAGCAGCGAAGGATCATTGAGGGTATCCCATCCAGAAGTTCAACGAACCTACACCAAGATATGTATCAATCTCAGCACTGGTAGGAGGTGTAGTGTTCATCAGGATATTGAAAGCTTTGTTCTCGATTTCTCAGTCGACTTCGACTATCCTCGGTAGCTTCAGGCGGCCGAGATTCTACATCATGGCTGAATCCTCGCATCATTGCTTGCCGTTTGACCGACGCCAGAGAGTTCGAGAACGTTTTCCGACAACTCGTTGATGCCGCGCTGTATGCCGTGTGTACCTAAAAATCACATGCACTACAAGTGAAGAACGATCTCAAAAAACAAAAAGGAAAACGAAATGTTCAAAACCGTTGAAATATGACATCGGTTTCGGAATCGTTCTAACCCTGAGCTCAAAAACAAATAAAATCAGCCAGATAATTTCTCTACTTCGAATGAGCAACTACTCCCGCTTAAAATGCGCGAAGTATTTGACATCGAAGACGCCGAACATTTATTTTTTATATTTAGTCATTCCTTCATGAACCATAGATCTTCGACTTTTCAACAAGAGCCTGTCCGCCTCATCGTATTGGGAAAAAATTTTGAAAAACGTCCATGTTCGCACGAGCGAAGTGGGCACGTTTTTGGAGTCGGATGTGCGTGCATACATTCAGAGTAATCACATTCTTCAGTAGCGCTCACCTGATAGAGCGCAATGTGACCGCAATTACGGACACGCAGTCTTTCGCACATGTCCAAAGCTTGAATGGTGTTCGATGGATGAAGAATTGATCCGAATTCACACATCAGAATATAGGCAAACGGCCGCGAAGACGGTCGACTCCTGGAAAAGAAGTTGTCTTCTCGCTGAGTCAAACTAAGCATTAGGCCTGAGTGTAGGTTCTTGAACTGAAATCCATGCGTTTCGTGATGGTGTGTTTCTCAAAAATTGACAACATATGGATCAATGCAAGTGAACGCCAGTCTAAACCTCCTTAGTCAACTCACGGTGTTGAAAGGCGTCGAAGGGAGATTCGGCGCAGATTCCAACTTCGAGGTGAGTGCTTGTAAATCTCTCTGGCTCCTGACCACGACAGCCACGACTTTTCGAGGGTTTGCTGCTGAAAGTATCTACGCTTGTTGAGGGTTGCTAGGCTAAGAAAAAATGTTTCAAGTATAGAACCCTGTTCCAACAAAAGATTCTCGGCTGTTACCGACCATGGGACGTTGGGACTTTCGATGCTGCCTCTCATTCCAGAGCGTCGCAGACTTTCCCTGCCCTTATTATCATATATCGAAACTTGATAACGATGATGTCAGGAAGATATATTTCGTAAGTTGTGGAAATTATTATATACAGTTTCCAATCAGCTCCTTTAAATTTTAGCTCTGGAACACGACTCTGAAGGCAACACGTAATGTTAAACCCTGCAATTTTCACACGAAAGCAATTAATACCGAACGTGGTTATTCCTTGATAGAATTTGAAGGAGAAGATTTCAGAATGATAATAGAAGTATATTTTCTAAACAAGTCAGCAACTCCAATGTATTAGCACAGCAATGAGTTAGTGGAATAAGGTGGCAATAAATCGAGGAGCGAAATTCAGAGCAATCTATATTTTAAAGGCAGCAGACACGCTCGAAGAATTAGTTGAGATAACTACCCACTATGGTCGTAAGCCCCCTAAAACGATAACCTCTGCCAACGCGTAGCTAGATGCCTCCGAGGGCGCGGCCTGAAACGCCGCCCCATTCCATGTAGTAGTGGTAAACTACGGGTTTCGGCTACGATAGCTAAAACCCGCAAATCCTTGTGTCAAGGCTACAAGGGTGCAAATTCTGCGCGTATTCTACGTAAAAACGAAGGCTAAATTCGAAACATTGATCTCTCTGACGCTAACCCGTATATTCTCGCTATAATTTTGTAGCGAGAATCCACGGATTTAGCGACAGCCTGTGTTGAAATGCAATCTCAAACCTGCGTTGGCTACGCGGAGCACAAGTATGCGGTTCGAACAGTGTTGGGGCAGTCAACCCGCAGATAACTTAACACTCTGTGGTTGGTCGTGGACGGTGACGCGGTGTCGCTCTCTGGAAGACCTGGATAATTTTGGCCGCTGGGATGCTGCAGGCCGTGGAGGAGAAACGGCGATGCGCTCGATCGCAGCGGGGATCGCTTTTCTAGTACGGATCAAGACTGGGTGGGTCGATCAACCGAGTGCTGCAATGAGAATAAGCGTTGAATATACGGGTGCTGTAGCGAGAATTTACGTAGTTTATGCGGGCGCTGTAGCTGAAATTTCACCAACTGAGGCTAAACTTTCCGTAACTTACGTAAATTTTCGTGTCAAAATCAGACTACATGCCTCCGAAACCCTGGGCATCTCTGATTTCCGGGTGAGGCATCCAGCTACGCATTGGCGGAGACGTTACTGGAAGCGTCAAAAGCAAGTAAGAACTACCAAATTTGAGCAGTTTCAAGTCGAAAATTTTTAGCAACACTGCCCCAAAAGACAAACTTGTCCAGATTTATTGCTCGAATACTGTCACCTAAAGGCAGCGTCCACTTTTTCTTTCCGTGACAAAAACAACTGTAATTCCTCTATTAGCAAACCAGTTTTGTTGTTTTTTTTTATTTTCGCATACTACCAGGTCCAACCCTCGATTTATTTTATCTCATAAAATGAATACCATTTTTAGCGAGTCTGCTGCCTTTCAAACCCTGCAACGTGGGATATACCTTTGAAGAATCATCAAGAATCTTGAATCCTATCACAATGTATCCGGAATGTCTATTGGATGGCAGTCGCACATCGTTTGCCGTCGTCGTTTTCTGGATAGAGTAAACCTCCCCATACTGGCCTGAAACATTCATCATAAAGATCTATGTACAGTTGGCATGGATCCCATTGATATTTTGCATTCCCCATTGAAGGTTGGCGCAAACACGGTGCACCTATGCCATAGCATATGGCACCGAGTTTGCGCCAACCTTCAATACGGAGCGCAAAGTATCACTAGGATCCATGTCGACTGTACTTCCTCATACAGTCGGATCCTCAGACATACTAGTGATTATAGCATGAGCAGAACCATCGGTTTGAATTGTTTGGATAAATTCAGGCCTTTTCTTCGCACAAATGCGAAAAGGAGTTTGCATTATTAAGGTATTAAAGGCAGTGTTCACGATGATTTTCGTTCCCGAGTTTTCCATCAAAAACAACGCGTTGGCCACCAAGTGTTACTAAAACTACGAAGGAACGGCGAGAAACGCACTAAAACGTCTTATTTCAGTGACATTATTCTCTGGCCTGGACTAGTTGTACGATTGAATGAACATGTTCACCAGAAATGGAAGAATATTTTTGGGCGAAACATTATTATTAGGTTGTTCGGAAAGAAATGCGCATTAAATTTGTCCATTTATTTCTCTCCTACTTGAAGATTTTTCAAAACAGTTTCGTCTATCGAAAAGAAATTTTTATTGTGCATCTTTTGATATATTTTTGTCTATGTCTACTTTGTTTCTTTTTGAGAAAAAAAGTTTAGAAAATGCTTGACCAAAAATTTCGAATGCGAGCTTGCATGTGGTACGACTTCAAGCAAGGCGAATCGGCTGCTGAATCTCATCGTGCCCTGTCTGAGGTATTCGGCGAAGAAGCCCTGTCAGAAGCTGTTAGAAACAGAAACCTGTCAGAACAGAAACACGCCGGTGACACTCCAGAACCGACTCTGAAACCGGATATACACGGCAGAAAGGCGATGCTCTGTGTTTGGTGGAACAGCAAAGGTTTGGTGTACTTTGAAGCTCTGGATTTGGGTCAAACAGTTACTGCGGAAATCTACAAAGATCAAATGAACCGCGTGGATCAAGCACTGCGCCGTCAAGGTGTCGAAACGACGTCGACAAAATTCCTCCACGACAACGCTCGTCCGCATATCGCGAAAATCACTTTGGAAAAAAAATTGAGGAATCGGGCTGGGAACTCCTGCCTCATCCGCCATACAGCCCAGACCTGGCACCATCCGATTACCATCTGTTCCAGTCGCCGAGAAAACACCCTGGCCGAGAGAAAATTCACAAACCGCGAAAAATCCCAACTCTGGATGTCCAACTACTTCTTTGAGTCGCAGCCGGCCGAGTTCTTCGAAAGAGGAATCCATTCTCTGCATATACGTTGGCAACAAGTCATTGATAGTAATGGAGATTATCTTTTGAATTAATCTTGTTTCATTTCGCTTCAATAATAAAAAGTTTTTTTTTTAACTCAAACGCGCACTTCTTTCCGAACAACCTAATAGTTAGGGTCCGAAGGAAACAACAGAGCAACAGAAAGCAGGTAATTGCAAACGACGGGCCCATAGAGGATGTCGTTGTCACAACGAACAGTTACAGTGAGAGTAAAAAGGTGGGGTGAGAGGAAAGGATTTGGTGCCCTTCTGAGGCGTTTTTCTCGATTCCTTCCTCAGTTCAGTTCTGCCCGGTGGCCAAGCAATCGATTTAGCGATTAATCTCAAAATCGAAGATTATCGTGAACACTGTCTTTAAGTTAGGGTTGAATTGACGAGAAACGATTCTGCACCAAAACGATAGGCTCAACTGGCTCAAGAAACTATCCCTGACTTCAAGGCTTTGCTCTCTGAAAGTAAGCACTAATAATTTGTGAAAAGTCGAGAAGGAGTTCAGATTGGCCAGCCCAATCTATCTAAACCGAAAACTGGTGGTGTCAAAAGTTGACCGGACTTTGCCTTTAGACACGATGAAAACCGGCGATCACGAATGGGTGTGCTGAATGTTCATCAGTTCTGGTTTGTGATAATGATTGAGGACACTGTGGTACGCTCCAACCAGTAATATATCTAAAAGTCATGGACAGCCAGCACGCCCAATCGCTTCACCTATCGGCGGTTTATCGACTTCTTAGCCATTTTAGAGATTTTTTTCGCTTCGCCAGGACTCTTACACTTGTCTCCTATACCTGAGATTTCGGTCAGAAATACTGAAACAGTTTTTATCGTGAACACTGCCTATAAAACAAATTTTGGAAAGTTTGGTCCATTGCTGCGATTTCATATAGTACTGATAAAGCAGTACGCCTGCACAGAAAAGCATACTGCCCTGCCTCGTTTCTGCAACGTTTCCATTTACATATGCGCTTGACCCACAGTGGCTCGCCTACTCGGAAACCAACTCATAGATTGTGGGGAAGTTCCCGAGGACAATAGACTTGATTTGGTCGTAATCACTCCATCGAGGGGAGAAGAGCGACGCTCCTCTCCCCTCGAATTATGCACAACGATTGACGTTCGAAACAGCCGACTCGGAGGGAGAACAAGGGAGGTTCGCATCACTGTTGTTCCCATGGCCTCCCCCCGTCTACGATGAACGCGAAAACAAAGCCGCAGCGTATACCGTGATGCAAACGGGCTATTCGCGAGGTGGTCTCGCACTTTGCAAATTTAGGGGGCAGATCTGCCACTCAAGGAGTGTGTTAGGGGCTGAATAGTGTCCCGCCGCTGAAAGGCGCGTCAGTATGCAATGGAGGAGAATCGATCGTGCGGCGCCGCAAGCTCGATACCAGGGATGAGCGGAACAAAAATATGAGATTTCGGAAATCGGTTTCCGGATTTCGGAACAAAAATTTTTTTTCGGGTTTCGGAAATCGGGCGTGAAACGATTGAAAATGCGCGGAAATGCGGTTTTCGGAACGCGAAACGCGGAAAAATTGAGAAATTTTCTAATGTTTTCTTCTTCCCAGATGACCCGATATTTTCGCATTCCGCAGCGTTTTTTTGCGTTTTTCGGAATGCGGAACGCGGAGTGCCGAAAATGCGCGAAACTGCGGGTTTCGGAACGCGAAACGCGGACTCCCGCTCATCCCTGGTCGATACTCCTCCATCGTATGTTGCCGCGCTTTTCAACAGCGGGACTCTATTCGGCCCCTAAGACATCTCTGTCTGGATTCCAGAGAAGATAATAAGCTTCTCTATAACCTCTCGTCAGAGGTGAAGATTTTTGGACCTAATGCAGTTTTTCAGAAACAGGAGAAGTTGAAAGCCGCGAGTTCTAGCCAGCTGATTTTCAATCAATCATTGAACAATCGGATGAACCGCACTCAGACATTCGTGGGTAAGTTCCCGAGAACGACAGCAGAACTTCCCTCGAAACAACTGCGAAACTTCCCCCGAATCGAGGGGAGGCGGAATGGACCTCCGGACAGCAGGCCTTCCCTTGTTCTCCCGATCGCCAGTTTTCCCCAAGCTGTCGCAACCCAACACCCATTGGTCATTGATGAATCATAAATCAGCTTCAAAAAACTCTGTTTTCAACAGTTTCCTGTTCTTGGAAAACTGAAATAGGCCCAAAATATTCACTTCTACTACAGGTTACAGAGAAGCTTACTATCTCCCCTGAAATCAGAACAGAGATACCTTACACAGTCCTTGAGTGGCAAATCTGCCCCTTCAACTCGCGAAGTGCGAGACCACCTCGAGACTAGCTAGTTCGCATCGCCGTATACGCTGCGGCTTTGTTTTCTAGTTCATCATGCTCGGGGGAAAGCCATGGTAACAACCGTGACGCGAACTTCCCTTGTTCTCCCACGGAGTCGACTGTTTCGAATGCCCTATCGTTGTGTATAATTCGAGGGGAGAGAAGCAAAACCTCCCCCTCCGGGGAGGACGTCTCGCTCCTCTCCCCTCGACCGAATGATAAGGACTAAATCAGGTCTATTGTCCTCGGAAACTTCCCCCACAATTATCTGAGCAGTCGGAAGGTCGCGGGAAGACCAGCAGTCGGGAGAACAAGAGAACTCCTGCTGTGGGAACTTCCCCTATTACTCTGCTGTTCCGAGATCCCCTTCGCCTCCCCCGATTCGGGAAAAGCTCCCCAGTTGTTCCGAGGGAAGTTCTGCTGTTCTTCTCGAAAACTTCCCCCACGAATATCTGAGAGCTGTAAGAGCATGGCAATAAGTGTTATTACATATGTTGTTTTCAGAAAAGCTCTGACGATCGGCGATACAATAAGATGTATAAAAAGAACGAACGGTTGACGAGAGGAGGAGGAATGCGGCGCGACGACGGCTGACCTCGAGGCGAAGAGTCCACTTATTGGATCACTTATCATGACCGCATTTATTACAATAAACATCATATTCTTGCCTAGCACACTTCCACTGTCTCTGGGTATCGGTACGACCGGTACACTTACTGGTAGCAGCGATCAGCAAAATCACCCTTCTGTTTTACTCTAGTCCTATTTTTCCTGTTCTCTTCACTAGTTAGTGAGCTCGATTGCTCGGTACGGGCGGAAGCCTTTGTTCATCTAGCACTGGGTCTGGCCAGACTGTGTATGGATGGTACTTGGAGTTCTGCCAGAAGACTTTTCTTTGTCATCGAGCTTCGTCGGCAGAAGCTAATTTCTCTCCTCATTCCTCTCTCAGTCCCTCGAATGATGTGCACTGTTTATTCGATGTCCGTATATGTACCCACACTTGGTGTCATTAAAAGCTACGTGGTCAGTTTCTTTTTCGTTTTTATGTTTTCTTTCGTTTGTCATTCGGTGACGTCTTTTCTATCCATTTTATGTGGTTGCCAAGCGCATTACGTTTTCTGAAGAAGTCTGAAAATTTGGCGCAATCGTTCTGAACATGATCACGAGTAGCTAACACTGTTTTTTTAGTAGGCTTCAAGCCCACTTTTTTGGTCAAAGATATGACATGGATAATATATTGCGCACCTATTTGATTCGCGAGTTTGAAGGCATATAGTGTCGATACCCGGCCGGGTCCTCGGCTCTCAAACCGTATTTTCATAAATTTTGCTCTCTGGCAGTTATATACTCATGAATAGTCTGAGTGGTCTTTCTGTTCAAATCTCTCCTTTCAGCAGTATACGTGGATCTCGCCGCTTTGGAATACACGAATCGCGGTGGAATCAGTTTAGGTTAGATAGCATTGATTGAAACCACATTTTTGGTTCTTTCACAAAAACAAAAAACAAACACAAAAAAAACATTTTGTTTTTCTTTTACGCATCGCCGCCTAATGCACAACTTTCACACCTTTAGCTCCGTTTGTTTCAAAATTAGCACCCTCGATAATCGCATAACGTTGTTCTTTCCTTTCTCCACAATTAGGTAAGAAATTTCCAGTATGGCGGGCGGCTTTTCAATATTTGCGTAGCTTACTAAGGGTTTTTCTCCACAATATTAGGCATTTCTACGGTAACCTTGCCTTCGGGTTTTTTTTTTCTTCTTTTTCCCAATGGCTATTTTCTCATAGGATCCGAAATGGTCGTTGGTTTTTCCGCGTTGGCATTCGTTTCGTGCGTTCTCGCGCTGATGGCATCTCTTCGCAGAGCGGAGGAAAATAAAAACAGAGCGCTATATAGCTTCCGGAGAATCGCAACATTTCTCTATTGCCGCGCATGATCTCGCATGGGAACTCATATGTTTTGAGTCGGCCGTCAGCGACCGCTATCAGTTTGAATAAGCACGCCAAGCCTACACCATCAACAGTCTCTCCCTTCAGCTGCATTTTTTCACCATTGCATACGAGGGGATAGCATTTCCTAACGGGTAGGGGGTATGGTGACCGCGAATCACCCAACCCCACACTCTTATACTAGTTTTCTCTCCTACATCATGTTTGTCGATGATTTGGCGTTACCACATATTCACTAACTTTAAGATGGGACCGCCAGTTACGAGAAGTCAGGCAGCGTCCTGAACAGCGGCCCAGGAGGAGGAGAAGACACCGAAATTCACAGGCGAGCTGAATCATCTTCTCATTGACCTCAGCGAAACCGATCCGGTTCTTGGTAAATGCTCTAAAGATCTAAGGGATGCTACTTCGGGAGCGATTTCAGAGGCTTGGAAGGATTCCCGCCACGCGACGTCGTGCCTCGCTAAGCAGGTCAACGATAACAACGAAGCGTTGCTGAAAGAACTCAACACACTTTTTACAGCTGTGGGGGGATCACTTCCAGTCGTTGCTTACTTTATTCCCCTGTGTTCCGGATGGAACGTCGCTAAAATTGACACCATTTTCAGGAGACGTAGATTCGGGCTCACAATTTTCTCTTTGGCTGCGTCGTCTCGACGACGCCACCCGCATGCGATTGACCCCTCTGTCAGCCGAGCAAAAAGCCAATTACCTCATTTGGCATTTAGAAGGGATAGCGCGCGAAAACGTTTAAGAATCGTCGGTTCATCAGCGTAAAGATTTTGATACCATCGTGACCCATCTCAAAAACTTCTTTGAAAGCCCGCAGCAGAGACATATTGCTCGACAAATACCGCCCCATATGAAAGCACTCCGCAAGACGACGTAAGAATTTATGTTCATTGACCGAACCAATCGTGGAGTCCGGGACGGACTCTGGCAATGAGGGGAGGTGTAAGAGAATGGCCATAAGTGTTACAAAATATGTTGTTTTCAGAAAAGCTCGAACGATCGGCAATCCGATCTGATTTATAGAAAGAACGAACGGTCGAGAAGATGGGGAGACGAATGCGACGCGACGACGGCCGGCCTCGAGGCGAGGCGAAGAGTTCACCTATCGGATCACTTATCATAACCGCATTTATTACAATAAACATCATATTCTTGCCTAGCACACTTCCGCTGTCTCTGGGTATCGGTACGACCGGTACACTTACTGAACGTCGATCACCAACAGATTTTGGTAGGTTTCAACATAGCGAGTTCCGTACAGAGACTGTTAATGGCAGTGTTGACGGCCAAATGAAGTGCTGACTGCTAACCGCTTTTGCCCACAAATGGTGAATAGATATTGTTAAGCTCTTCCACTGGCTACAGCAAGCTACAGTGTGCTCTTTCATTAACAGTAGCTAAAACTAACAAACAGGCAGCTCGTCCATTCATTTTGTCATGATGAACACTGCCTTTCAAGACCGTGTTCAAGATGAAATATTGTTGTCCAAGTTTTCCTAGCAGAGCCCCTTTCGGTTCAGTGTAGTACGACCAATACAAAGAAAAACAAAAACAAAGTCCCGTTTGGGGTGAAATTAACATTCTAAAATCGTTTGTTTTTCGCTTGCGGACGAGTCTAGTGCCCGGGATCGATGATTTGTAGTCTCAGAGGTCATCATCTGGCTCGAAACTGATATTCAACAATTGACTTCTTTTGGTGGGAGAGGGACTTTAGGACAAAATCAGAGATCACTGGTGTAATTAGAAATTCGTTAATGCTGTTCGCACCTCGGCTCGCTCGCTAGGAGGCCCCTCCCACCTTGACAGAGAGAGCAGGCAGCCAAGATCGCGCGGCGGTTTCTGCGCGGCGAGTTATGCAGGCTCAATTTCTGCCCCCCGGATTATGATTGGACCACAGACGGTAACCGATCCATTGCCAGTATATTGATTACAGGATTGACAGCGCATATTTATTGCATTAGCATTCAATAGATATTACATGAGCATGTATCATTACTTTACCTGAATATTCACATAGGTATTTGGTGACAAATGTATTACAGAATCACACAGCTAAATTAGTTACAAACGAATTTGTTTTCGACGATTTTGTTTTTTAAGTTGTATTGTTACAAACGAATCTGTTTTTACGAATTTGTTTTTTTTCTGAGTTTTAACGAATTTCTTATTCTTTAAAAAATTTTTCTTCTATGGACACCTGCCATAAAATTTTAAACCTTTTTGAACGAAGCTTTCATGTCGATGATTAGTTCACGATTTTTTCGATGAATATTATAATATTTTAATTTGATGATTATTTTATTTAAATTCCATAGATCCCATCAATGGAGTTCAATTTTCGTGTTCAAAACTATCACTTTATTTCGATGATGACTTATGATTATTATATTTCGATGATTATTTCAAGATTCGTTCGATGATCATTATAATATTTCATTTCTATGATTATTTCATTTAAATTCCATAGATTCCATCAAGTAATTCAACTTTCGTGTTCCACGTATCCACATTCATTTATTTAATTGAACACCATTAGTTTCTTATTAAAAGAGATAACTCCTGGTTTCGTTTTTTATCCATATCCATTTGATATTCGTTACCTTTTTCTAAGACCAATCAACGAGGATACCATGCCTCTATCTTTGCCTATGGCAGAGCCATTAGGAGTGTCCCATTCAGAACGATGACAATGCCTCCACTCACCCTCCTCGACGAGGGATACGAAGGCACACCACATCATCGCGTTGAGGCGATCTAGGCGCCGTGCGGAGTGGGCGAGAGATTCTGAGTCGAGGGGGACAATTATACCTTCTGGTAATCTGAGTCGAGGTGCGAACCATTGCTAATTACAGTCCCACTAATTGATTTTATCCTAAAGTTGCGCACCCCTTTTGGTAGACTTGTTCTTTCTAGAGCCCTATTATTAACATTTGGGTAAGCTAAGACCTCCTCTAAAGGCAGCATACATGCTTGTAAATACAGGGGCGTGAAAATACGGGCGGGGCTAAACTCGCTACTCCTGTGGCGGCATTGTGGGTCGTTTTTGACGCTTCAAAATGCGTAGGCATTATGTTGTAAGCCATACGGTCCGATTCACATTGTTATCCCAACAACGTTTACGAGCGTGTATGCTGCCTTTAATAACATTCATTTCAGCCCGTTTCTCACCTCGCACCCATGGCAGTTCTGCAGCTATTTTCGAAAAATCCAGATTTTTGTAGTTTTCTCGAGAACTTTTTCCATTGTAAGCACTGTCTTTAAATGACTTCCACGTACATATTGCAATTGCTGAATCAAAGTAGGAACTAGATTTCACTCCGATATGAATATGAACTATTCGATTTTTCGGGAAAAAAATTTATCCTCGTCGTGGGCAACACAGCCGCTCTTTCCCTCCATTTTGATGATTCCATCGTTCTGAGAAGCGCTTTCTAGCGGCCATTCTTGATAGCAGTATCGAACTATGGTCTCCCATGCAAGTCTACTATGGAAGCCAGGGGACTGACTCCTTCATCTCTCTCCCCTTTTCAGTGTTTTTTTTTCACATTTTTTCTTTCATTCATTCTTCTGCGTTGTCATATGCATTCACCGCTTTATTAGTTCTCAGTTCCCTGCATAGATGCGTGTATAACTCAGATATTTGCGGGGGTTCCCGGAATCAGGACACTAGACCTGATTTGGTCGTTATCACTCGGTCGAGGGGAGAGGAGCGAGACGTCCCCTCGAGGGGTCGATTGCGGGGGGAGAGCAGGGGAAGTTCTCCTCACGGTTGTTCCCTTGGCCTCCCCCCGAGGATTATGAACGCAAAAACAAAGCCGCAGCGTATACAATGATGCAGACGGGCTAGTCGCGAGGTGGATTCGCACTTTGCAAGTTGAAGGGGTAGATTTGGCACTCAAGGACTACGTAATAGAGTGAGGATCGAATATTCGAGTTCGAATAAATATTCGAATTTTTCGAACGAATTTTTATTCGAACATTCGAATATTCGAAAAGTGTGAATATTCGAACATTATTCGAATTCGACTATTCGCAAAAGGTGAAAATTCGAACATTATTCGAATTCGACTATTCGCAAAAGGTGAATATTCGAACATTATTCGAATTCGACTATTCGCAAAAGGTGAAAATTCGAACATTATTCGAATTCGACTATTCGCAAAAGGTGAGAATTCGAACATTATTCGAATTCGACTATTCGCAAAAGGTGAAAATTCGAACACTATTCGAATTCGACTATTCGCAAAAGGTGAAAATTCGAACATTATTCGAATTCGACCATTCGCAAAAGGTGAATATTCGAATATTATTCGAATTCGACAATTCGGAAAAGGTGAATATTCGAATATCATTCGAATTCGACTATTTGCAAAAGGTGAATATTCGAACGTTATTCGACTTTGAATACCCGAGCTGATTTTTAAAAAAATATGAAGCTGTTGAAAGATCCATCAAAAAGGGTAAAAATGGTATGAGCGAAGAACAGGTAGTTTTTCAAAAATCGCTTGAAGAAATTTTCCGACAAATTTTGACTCCAAGACAGCTCAAAAGAAATTTTTCATGACCTACGCAGATCATTTCACTAAGAATAGTGAATTTCTAAAGGAGTTCATCTAACGGAAATGTTTCAAAATTAATGATTAAAAATAAAAATACATTGAATGCAAGAAAAAGAGGATTAAGAAAACGTCAAAATTTGAAGTTGCAAATCTATAGGGAACCTTCACCATTCCCCACTCAGGTATCTTAAACAACCTTCACCTCTCGGACCGTTGTCTCCACCCCAACGAACCTGTGACCCCAACCCGGGGTTTTCATTCCCTTCCAAAATCGTTGCGGCGCGGAGAAATAGGGGTGGCCAAGTTTCCGCGATAGCATCCTTTGAGGGTGCTAAGCACAGATTAGACATCCGTTTCCGGTATGTTACGGGAAGGTTGCCAGGCGCAGTGCCGCGGTTTGTCGACGTTTTAGATTTGGCCGTGCTATCTCGGCCAGTCGGGGCCACTTGTCCACTGCATATGGCTACACCGATTTCTCCGCGCCGCAACGCTTCTGGCAGGGAGGAAACCCCGGTTTGGTGTTATAATTGCGCGGCGGCACGGAAAAAATGGGCGAGCCCTAGTGGATGGCAATTGGTACTTCCCCTTGCAGTGAAAGCACCGATTTGGCTAAAACTTTGCCAAGAGGCTTTTCTGAGCTGTGGATTGAGAATCTCTTTATCCTTTCGCAGTTTCTGAATGGATTAATGGCTTCCAGACAAAAACGCACTCACACGCCTCGCTGAAAGCCGCCAGCGGATAATGGCTGTGGAGCGCAAAATCCGGAAGTTTTGTCGCCCACGGCAGTAGCTATCGCGGGGGCGGTAGCGACTGTCTTGGGCGAGTGGCTGCTTCACTGCCCTGGTGATAAGCCCCTCTGAGCTTTTTGTTTTCCAAAATATACCTCACGCACCGGTGCACGACGCGGCCGCACGCCAACACGCGCTGACCTGCCAGTACCGAGCACCAACTGGGGCCACCAGCGATTGAGCAGGGCCTTCAGCGAGCCAAGCACCGCGAAATTGACACTTGAACAGAAGGCAGTGCCTTCGTCCGAGTCCTGGCTCAGAATCAGCGTCGTATGCCCCTGGAGGCTAGCGTCTTGAGCGTACAGCATCTTTTTGAGGGCACGCTGTTGCCCGTGATGGGCACGCTTCGTGTCAGGAGAGGGCAAGCACTCGCCTATATCGTGTCTCCGGGAAAGTGAGAAGATCGGAGTGAGCGTCTGAGCCTTCTTTTTATCTGGGAAGGTTTAGGGTAGGTTCTCTGCAAAATTTCAGTTATATCGAGAACGTACTTGTGACTTCCTGCCGTGCAGGTTTGATAAAACGGTGAAACTGGTTTATTAGTGGCCTGACGTTTGAACAAATCGTCGTTTTCGAAGGCCCAAAGTGCTAAAACTTTAGTGACCTGTGAGTTGCTCCATCAAGCGCCTCTCCTCTACGACAAGTTCAACAAGCCCCAAAAACTTGAGTAAGACCACCGAAATCAGCACAGAAACCCACCCACGCCAGCGTAGTTCCACCAACGACGAGTCTTTATCGACCAGATAGACTGCAAGCCAGGAGACAAGTGAACTCCGCCTGGTCATACACGGCTGATCGTGCTATAGCTGGCACAGAAGTGGTATGAATGGTAGGAAGTCACTAGTAATGGAAATGCACTCATTTCTATTATTGAGTCTGGGGAGCGCGGGACATGATATAGAAGGCCTCCAGTGCTTCCTCGCTCCAATATCCTCCTCACGACTTAGAATCGTGCATTTGATGTCAAAACTAACTCCACCATGCTCTTTCTTTGCCTGTGTTTTCCAAGGAGTTAATGTATTCTTGCACCGCTTTCCCAAGCTAGGTGCTCCTGGACACCGAATGTTCAGCATTCTCTCCCGTTTCCCCTATGTAGATCTCGCAGCAGGACGTGCACTGAAGCTGGTAGATGACACCGTTCAATCAAGCAATCGCCTTCGTCTGCGTTTGACATACTGTGCACTGCGTCGCAAGTGCGGTCGTAGAGAGCCGGTTGGTGTACAAGTATATATCGGAGACTTTAACAATATAATTCACCCTATATTCTACTGCGTGATCCTTCGAAGCACCGAAAGTGCGGACCTCTTATTACCATGTTCAGCACCTCGAATAAGCTCCTGAGGCTAAGTTAGAAACCAGAAAAAAAATGATTTTTGTAGCATTCTGTTGCGTTGTGAGCCCGTAAACAGGTTTAGAGATGAGTCGCCCTGCCTTATTAATTCCATTTGTAGGTGGGAAATAAAGCTTTAAAAGAAGAATTCAACTTTCGTTATTGCCGCTCACTTCGTAGTTGCGCGGTATTGCTAAGTGAATGCTTAAATTATTCGTCATTCGGAAAATTCGAATTTTCGAATATTCTGGTCTGTTCGAAATAAAAATGAACGAATTTATTCGAAATTCATTCGTTCGAAATAAAAATGAACGAATTTATTCGAAATTCGTTCGTTCGAAATAAAAATGAACGAATTTATTCTGAAATTCGTTCGTTCGAATAATAAAAAATGAACGAATTTATTCTCGAAATTCGTTCGTTCGAATAAAAATGAACGAATTTATTCGGAAATTCGCTTCGTTCGTTCGAAATAAAAAAATGAACGAATTTATTCTGAAATTCGTTCGTTCGAAATAGAAAATGAACATGAATTTATTCCGTTCGTTCGAAATTCTGAATAAAAATGAACGAATTTATTCGAAATTCGTTCGTCTCGAAATAAAAATGAACGAATTTATTCAGAAATTCGTTCGTTCGAAATAAAAAATGAACGAATTTATTCGAAATTCGTTCGTTCGAAATAAAAAATGAACGAATTTATTCGAAATTCGTTCGTTCGGTCTCTTTTTAAAAAGTCCTCACTCTACTACGTAAGGCACCTCTGTCTAGAATTCAGGGAAGATAATAAGCTTCTCTATAACCTTTTGTCAGAAGTGTATATTTTTGGACCGACTGCAGTTTTACAGGAACAGAAGACTGTCGAAAACAGCGCGTTCTAGCAAGCTGATTTTTGACCAATCAATGAACAATGGGAAGATCTGCAGTCGGAAGGTCGCGGAAAGACCTGCAGTCGGAAGAACAAGAGAACTCCTGCTGTGGGAAATTCCCCTATTACTCTGCTGTCGAGAGGTCCCTTTGCCTCCCCCCATATACGGAGAAGTCCCCCAGTTGTTTCGAGGGAAGTTCTGCTGTCGTTCTCGGGAACTTCCCCACGAATATCTGAGTAAACGCATGATTGCTCAATTCTCTAATCATACTTCGGTCACTAGCCCTATGCAACGTATGTTGAACAAATAAGCTGGCCATTTGCTGTTCTTATCGAACTGAATAGGTGGAGTCGTTAACGTTGCAGAAGACTCACCCCTTCCCGTCCCATATACAGCTTTTTCGCTTCCCTCTCCAAAAATTAGACTCAAAACGGAGGTGAGGGAGAGCCAGAGAAGCAAGTTTATCCCTACACGCTGCGTTGAAAAGCTCAATGAAGCGCGTCACGAGAGGTTCTTGGACCTTCGATTTCCTCCATGACAGTTAGTAATAGCAGATTGCTGGCTAGACTTTTGTACTTAACACAGAAGCATTAGTGGAAAAGGTGCGAAAAAATTACTAAAACGAGGGCAATTTACCACTGGTGGTTTGGAGCAAGTGCAAGAGCAGTGCAAGTAATGCTATAACCTCATTTCTCTCGTTCCCAAAAGCTTTGTGTTAACTACATATAAAATGCAGCACTATCGGAGCACTACTTTCGCTCAAAGAACTTGCCTTAGCGAATCACAGTGGAGCACGATTCACCAACAATGAACCCGTTATTTAGGCGTAATCTGAGTGACGACTTACAACGGAGACCAGACTCGTTCCTCAGAACTGCCCATGTTGCCATGTTTCTCTGATCCGCTACCTTGAAAGTACTCATAAAATCACCATTTCAGCTGCCCGTGTAATATATAGTAGAGGGTTATTATTTTATTCTTTAAAAAATTTTGAAATATCCTTGTCCAAACTCCATCCATGGAGGGATAATTTAAGGAGCTGAATCCGAATATAAGGTCCGTTTTCAGTATTTAGGAAATGTACGACAGTTTGCGGCAGATCAATATCATTATGCCTACTGAGGACATCACTTTGAAGCCCACAATATTTTTTACTGTTATTCAGGAAGCTGAAATGTGGCTTCTTCAAATACCCGGGAGAAAGTGGATTCGAAAGAAAATCTGGCTTCTTGGATAGTTTTGACGATGAGGTCTGGTAACTCCCTTGTTAGAGCTTATGAGCATACGAAATTGAAGCGTCCTGTTTTAATTCGCCCTTAACCCATTCACAACCTCGCCTAATTTTGTATGACTGCACGTCCGGACCACGTGTAATATTGCGTTACCGTATACCGTGTCCCACCGGTAGGACGTGGTCATGAACGGGTTAAAGATATAGAACAACCAGATGATTATTTTTCCGATTCTATGCCTGTTTTGGAGAATATCACGTTGATCACAGCGGTACCTCTAAAATCGTTCAGGCCCTCCTAAAAACGAAGTAAAGGCTGCTTGAAATTGGCCGCACTCCGAGGGTGAAAATTGCCGGACGAGTTGTCCCACGCCTGTATTTCTGTTCATTGGTAGTGGCAGTGCGAGTGCGGGTGAAGATGGGGAGATATGCCAGCAGTGAAGAGAAGAACGAAGACGCGGTTGAGATTCGTTCATCCATCTAGCCGCTAATGAGTCCGAAAATCAAGAAAAGGAGTGTGGCCCATGATGGTGAGTGAAGGGGTCGGGCCTATGGTGGTCGCTTATATCTATCTCGCTTATTTGGAGGGATTTGGCAAGTGTTATACAGGATGGGATTACTACAGAATTACATGAAAATCCCAAAATTATTATCTCAGAGTGTACTGTGCCTTCAAGGGCAGTATTCACGATGAAAACCGTATTCTAGTTTCCGATTTTTTTGAGAAGGCAAGTCCAGTAAGTACATAGCTCGCGGCGTGCTTCTCAGATGAAGAATAAAAGAAAAACGGGAGAAGAACGAAAGAAGTAATCTCTCTGTTTTTACACCCAATATATATGTGAAGTTACGGCAAAGATTGATGATACGGATGCCACTTCCATTTGGCAAAAGAAAAAAGAGAAGGAGCCCTGGGCAAAACATGCATACCGAATAGACTCCCAGGAAACACTCGGCATTCCTTGACCACGCTGTCGATTTCTCTTTCTCTCTGAAGGAGGTCCGCTGACTGGAAATGTGAGAAGTGCAGGTAGGGAAACATTGCTGAAATAGAAGATATTGATGGATAAAGGGTGCTTTATAAATTCGATGACAAAACTTTGTAGCCTTGCAGCCCCTACATATACCCTTCAGTAATCACCCTGTATAGTCTGTTATCTTCATTGAATATCTCTCTCATGAGCACCAAGTTTCGGAGCACAAAATCGTTCTTGAAACAAATGGTGACCAGAGGCCTGAAGAATTCCCGATTTCTCACAATATGTAGAACCCGTCACGTAGTCGGCTTCTGTAATTGTTCCTCTTTCCCGCATGTGATCGAAAAAAAAACTGATACAATGAGGCCATTTTGAAGTTGAGGTTGTCTGCTTGAAAACATATCATAGCTGAAGAGTTTGATGCCTCTATTGAAGGAACACGAGAGCGAATCGCAGGAATGCGAACTTAGGCCCGCTCAGTGTTCAAAATAGCTGCGTCCGTGCCATTTTTCGTTTCTCTGATGGCGTCCAGGCGTCAAACCTAAAGCACAAGTACCCCTCAAGTTTTCTATCGACCTGTGCATATATTGCCAGCTTTTCTCAGAAATCGATAATCGATTTTTCCAAAAATCTATGAGAAGTACTAGATTCGATGAGAAATCTCCAACCGCATTCGATAAGAATGTTGGCAGCCTGGATGTCTTCAAGGAATGCCAAAAATAACAAAAGTGTAGGTGCCCTGATACCGAAAGAGGCCACATATGGATTTCGGCAACTTGCTCTTATGTTCTTTGGGTGTGGGACGTTTAAGACGAAAAGCTAGAGCGCAGATAGGGGAAAGAGAAGGTATAAAACTATTAATAAGCTGAGAATTACCGAAAATGTATTGCATTTTCCGGTTCCAGGTGTTATTTCTGCCATATCTGAGGCTTTTGGCTCCTCAGTTTTATTTTATTCTCTTAAATTATGATGAATTGAAGGAATAGCTTCCTCTGCGTCTCTACCCTGATTTCGGCCTAAATGTCGGCCACACATGTTCTTTTAGTAGAGGGTACGAGGTCTTTAGCAGTATGATATATTCTCAAGCAGATATCCTCTGCTTCAAAATGGCCCGATTAGGGGGCGATTAGAGTCCCGCCACTGATTCCCCTACATTGCATGCTGCCGCAGCTTTCAATGGCAGGACTCTGATCAGCCGTTTATGGCAGTTTTCTAATTTCGCACGCCGAAAGTAGGAACGCTCATCGAAGATAACTACGCGGCAATTTAATCTGTACAAATCGGGACCTTTCAGGCTTCTGCCCACCATCATGGATGTCCTCCCGACTACACAGTTACTGTCTCGCATATGAAATCGTTTCGTTAATAATCTGTTGCTTCTCCAGCCTCTTCCCAATTTTTGTTCGAAGTGATGTAAAGAGAAAGGATTTCACATCCCTGCCCCTGCCCAACCCTTCAAAATTTTAGCAAGCCTATAAATTTTGTTCTTGGTTCCTTAGATGGCTAATAGGTGAGACGATAAGAATACCCGCTAATAAGCTTACAGCGTTCAAAAGCCCAACTCGATAATACATAGGATACCTGTATGGTACACAAGCTTCTAAACGGGATGTCTGGTGCTAATTTTTCACATTTCTTCAGAACAATGTTGTCCAAAACCCCAGGTGGTTAAAAAATCTTTTGCGAGTCCAAAAACCACGGTTATATCCAAATTTTTCACTGCCAGGACGGGGTCAGCTTATCTTCGAGTGGGTAAAACCACGCTCACTGCCAGGTCTATGATGTCATCCGAGCGGGGATGGCTAAAATTTTGCTGAAGCCTAAGATGTGTTTGTAATTCGTATTGTTTCCTGAAATCGCGCGACTTTTTTCTAGCGTCTGTCTTATACGACGTACTCAATGAATGAATGGATACCGCTCGAGGATTGGGTCAGATGGCCCGCGGGAACGCATTTTGACGTCCTTGGCGTCTTTTTCGATAGCTCCATTCGATTCAATTTTTTGCATCTGAAAACGATATTCACGATCCCGGTGAGAAGAACTATCCAACGGTATAATGGCTACTGGGGTTTAGGCCTAAACAACAAGTCATGGAGTGAAGCGTTTAGTGAGGATTGCAGTATACAAATATGTGCAGTATGCGGCTGCACAGCGCTACATATGTGTATTATAAAACGAATTGCCAGTCACATTCCGAACTTTCATTTGTTAAAATCTTGATCGTACTAGGCGATATATTGTTGGATAGGTCTCCTCAACAGGAACCTGAACAATCTGATCTTTAAAAAAATTGATTTGGAGAAAGCTTTCAAGAAGAGCGCTAAAGACGAGAAAACGCGTCTCTGCAACGTATTTCTGGGAAAATTTTTACCACGATCAGGTATATAATATGGCTGACTGCAGTATTTTCCCGCGTACCAGATAAATAACAATAACAAGAGTGTGCTCTGTTATAATCCCGATCTCAAAAAAAAGAATTTGCTGGCCTATCTCTGCCTGTGTTTAATGAAGCAGAATAGACTCACGCTGCTTATCAATGCACTTTAGTAGAATCCCTTCGCTGAAAGACGGACTCTCTTTGATGACGCAGCATTCAGCGATCGCCTTCTCGTAAAGAGGATCCTCAGCAGCAAAACTGCAATCAAAATAATTCCATTCCAATCCCATTAGCACTCAAGCGACGACATGCACTAATGATTTTTCTGCACCTCAGCTCTAGACCTTCAGAACAAGATCTGCAGACCAAAGTGCAGCCTTCTAGACCAAAGTGTCATATTACCTTGCAAAAAACCTAAAGTGTTCTGCTGTACGGAAGATTTCCCTCGGGAATCCTGTTGACTTCTGATGTAGCATGAAATTTGCATTTCCAGCTACATTTTAGTCCTACAATACATTGGTAGTTTCAAAAAGATCAATTTACAAAAAACTGCGTTGACCTAATTTTCCGGCAGAAACAGATAGGAAACAAAACTCTCCTGAGATTGCTCCCGATCAGAGATATGCGAGAAATTTTGGAAACCCAAAAACAAAAATTCGTTGGTTTCCAACTCGGAGATGATCGAATAAAACCGAAGGAAACTTTTCTTTTACCCAAAAATGTTTGCTCCCAGCCTTAACCCATCCTTCGAAAGGGAAACACAACATAAATTCCGAGTGTTTTGAGCACAACCGTGGTCTAGGGAATATGAAACACAATTCTTTTATCAAGCACATACATATACTCAGACATTATGGGGTTTGTAACGCGCAGCAAACGCAGGTCACAATCTGAATCGCTGCCGTTAGAAACGATAAAAGGGCAAGGCGGGTGGCCCATATCCGTCGTTTTCCCCGTGATATCCGGCGATTCACTGCCGTTGGCAGGTTTCGAAGATGCTTAGTTTAGCCAGCGAAATCCGGCAGTTCACTGCCGCTTGCAGGTTTCGACCATGCTAGGTTAGATTTGCAACGGCAAAAGAGGTCGTGGTTCTATTATAGAAGCACTTGGCGCTAGGAACGGGGTCCTACCATTTCGATAGGAGCGGGTCTCCCCCAACAAGGACACGGTTCATGTCAATGCCGCGTGAAGGGGTCACCCCCACCGCGGTCCGCGACAGGGAAATCATCCTTGCCACGGTCGACAGCGAGGGAGCCTCTCTCGCGGAGGATCGTAGAGGAGACCCCTTCGGCGGTCAAAAATCGTCCAAAGAGTGGCTCCTAGCCACCTTCCAAGAGCGGCCCCAGAAGGCCGAGTGCGCTCTCTCTAGGATGAGGCCCCTTATATACATGCTGTGCTGCTGATATGCGCCTGTTCAATTGTTGAGTGATCGATAGCGTGATTTGGCAGATTACACATGTTCATGCCCTATTAAATAGTGTACAAACGCAACACCGAGCCTTTCCGCAGCCGTGACGTCATAGCCAGCCAAACGGCGGAGTCTGCGGTTTGGCAGGCGTTGAACGCAGACCGGAATAGCCGTACGGGATCTCTGCCGTTTACCCCGCACAGGTCGAAATGGAACGGTTCAGTGCGCGTTAGAAACGCTAGACTGTCAGAGTACGGGGTCCGGGCGTTCGGATGTTCATTCGCGCCCACCTCAGAGTTTTCAAAAGCCAATAAGGGACAGAATTTTGACATACCTTCTTGTGACAAGGCCCCGCCCTCTACCCTGTCAAAAGCAGTGGTCGCGATGAAGAAAGTTGTTGAGAAAACATAAAGAATTAGCTTGGTCCGCAAACGGCTAAAAAATCACGAAAACGGGCTATAATGTCGAGTTATCACACGGCGATCCGTGCACACAAGCACAACTCCGCCCAAAAAGATCGGAGTCTCATGCTATGTAGTCAAAATTCAAGCCAATCAGAGGCAGAAATAAATGCAAATTTGACTAGTAAAAACAGTTGAACAACGAAAGCAATCAACTCAGTCAGTGTTTTGATTAGATGAGGATATAAATATTCGATCAGGCCAGTCCGAAGCAAATTGGTCATTGAATAAAGGCAGTGCTCACGATGATTTTCTTTCCCGAGTTTTTCACTCAAAACAATGCGTTGGCTACCAAGTGTTTCCGAAATTACGAAGAAACGACGAGAAACGCACATAAACGTCTCATTTCAGGGACATTATTCTCTGGCCTGGACTGGTTGTCCGGTTGAATGGACATGTTCGTGTTGGTTGTCGCCGGTGAAAAATGGGGCTGACCGAAAATGGAAGAATGTTTTGGGCAAAACAGTATTAGTTAGGGTCCGAAGGAAGGAAGGGAGCAACACAAAATAGAGATTTGCAAAAGACATGCCCGCAAAAGATTTCATTTTCACAACTAACAGTTCCACTGAGAATACAGAAGCGGGGTGAGAGTACAGGATTTCTTGCCCTTCTGGTGCGTTTTTTTTCGGTTTCTTCGTCATTTCAGTTCTACTCAGGGGCCAAACAATCGATTTAGCAATTAATCTCAAAATCGAAGATTACCGTGAACATTGTCTTTGAATAACGATTTCGAGCCAGCTGATGGTCTTGATACTACGTAGAGATATTCGATGCCGATTATGTGGATCGGGCTCGCACACCACCAAAAAACCGGAAAGATTATGCTGATAATTTCACTCAAAACAAGGTTTTTTTTGTAGGTTCTATTACTCTAAATACAAAAAAGGGTTGGAGGTTAAAAGTAGACAAGCATATTTCATCGCGGCCACTGCCCTTAAAGGCAGCATACACGCTCGTAAGCATAGTCGAGATAACAGCATAGATAGGTCCGCACGGCCCGTACTATACATGGGCATTCGACCGAGGAGTTTTCGAATGAATGAATATATTCTGAATACGGCCATTTCAAAAATTTCGAATAAATGAATACATTCGAATAGTGCCTTTAAAAATCCCGGATTAAATGGTAATACATTCGAATAATGCCTTTTAAAAATCCTGAATACTTGAATATATTCGAATAAGGCGTTTTCTAAAATTCCCGAAATAACAAGTGAATATATTCGAATAGCGCGTTTTCAAAAATCCCGAATAAATGAATATATTCGAATAAGGCGTTTTCAAAATTCCCGAATAAATGAATACATTCGAATAATACCTTTAAAAATTCCCGAATAAAATGAATACATTCTGAATAATGCCTTTAAAAATCCTGAATAAATGAATAATACATTCGAATAAAACCTTTTCGAAATTTCCTGAATGAATCGAAATATATTCGAAAAGTCGACCAACTATTCGAATATTCGATCCTATCTCGAATATTCGAAGAAATATTCGACATTTCCGAAATCAAGGGTCAATATCACCCCGGAACTTCGACTTCGAAGAAACTAGAGACTGTTTTTATCGTGAACTTACTCCTCTCAAGACGCAGGAGAACACTAACAAGGAAATCCGTTACTAATAGCCAAATTGGCAGTCCCACATAAACTGTACTTTTCTAGAACCACTTTGAACGTAGGGCCCGAATATGCCCTTCACAGCTGCCTAGTCACTCTGAAAAAATCGGTAGAATAGGGCATTCTTCCGTTTTCTGCATACCTATTGTACCATCCAAAAACGTGCATACTGATCTTTCGAGAAGCTGAAAACGGTCAATCGTGTTCAGCGCATAAAACAACCCCTGACAAAGTGTGGGCAAAAGCACTTTTTCCAGAGCTTCCACGAGGTGATACCATTTCCCCACATGTACAAATTTTCCAAGTTGAGCGTTAACCTAAATCAAGTAGGGCTTCAGAAAGCGTTAAAGAAAAACATTCCAGATTTGACCTTAAATTCCCTAGAGGTGGTGGTGGTGGGGTTGTTTGGGTGCTGATCACGAAGCTGGAGGTTTCTTTTGTCGATTGTCGACTAAATTTTCGTTCAAAGCTTCTCATCGGGAGGGAAATTTGATGGCAAAATGCGACTTTTGACGTTTCCCGGAGCGCTTTCTGATGTTGCTCAAATTGTTTCTTTGAGGGTTATATTTGTAGACTGATCAACGCGTATTCTGATGCAGTATATCGATTTTTTGACAGCTTGCGTGTTAGATTACGGTGGGTATGCGGTAGTTTGTTGAGTCTCGGATTTTGACTCAAAATTGCTATGCGGAGGTAATTCGGGGTGCTGAATGCGAATTCTATGCCGATGGTGGTTGAGAGATCAAGCCGCGACGAACTCACGTGGCAAGCACGCAAGCGAGGATAGTCATGAACATCGATCAAGTGATATCACGTTAGATCGCTGCGTCGCGGCTATCTCTCTCGCCCACAGTGATCGACGATACACACATATTGCCTCCAAAGCAAATTATCTGAAAAGGTGATGAGCATCAAGATAGCAGAGTATTCGGAAAAGAAGAGGAGAAAAAGCAAGGCGAGAGAAATTTCTGCAGAATGAGAGTTTGAGTTGCATAACTTGTCTTCGCTTTCTCATGTTTAATTCTTATATTTGCGTTTCGTATATGTGTATACAGAATCAATTACGAAATTCAAAGAAAGGAGACCAGTGACGGAGGGGTTGAAAAATTCGGAGGAGATTGGCTTTCAACTAGGCTCCCACAATAGGGGACAGGGGGCAGCCACACTTTCGTGGATACCTCTCTATCCACCATTACGGCGGCGACGGGCCTAAAATAATGGGAGCAGGAGAACACACTATTGATTTCGCGGAGGCGTGCCCAGCGCCAATGGGCGACGGCTACCCAGAAAAATGAAAACAAGTTACTTGTCACATAAAAGCCCGAAAACAAGTTACTTTGTAACATAAAAACCTCGAAAACAAGTTACTTGTAACATATCTAAGCCGATGCTAAAGTTACAGACTTCTTATTGTGCCATGGTTACAGTTGCCATGGTAACATATTGGAGGCGAACTGCCAGCGGTTTCCCTGTCGATATGTTGCATGTATAACTTAAATGAGAAAAGTTCTAAACAGGGGCAGCAGTGACTGTTTATCCATAAGTGTTCCATCTCTATTGTTTTGCCAGTAGAAATGCTCTGCGAGTTTCAAATAAGTTTCAACTTGCCAACTTCCTGCGTATTCAGTGCTAAAAACGATTGGATAAACGGTCGCTGCTGCCTGTTTAGCCGAGAGGCCCCAACTTAAATGGCTTGGAGATAAGTCGCAGGAAACTTACATCAGCTTAGATATGTTACAAGTAACTTGTTTTCGATTTCGGAGAGGATACTGGGTGCAGTGCGCTCTCCGATATGTTCCATGTAACTCAAACGGCACAATATAAGTCGCAAGTAACTTAAATGGACCAAGAAGATGTTTCCAAGGGAAATGTACGACGCACTCGCGGGGTCAGGCTTACGACTGGCGTGCTGCCATGTTGGTTCAACTCACCCTAGTTTGAGGTACTTGGCCCCACACCAGCATGGGAGGCCCTGCACAGCATTTTTTTCGCGTAGTTTGTGGTCTGGAACACGCTCTCTGCGTCGCGTGTCGTCTGCGTCACGTTATGGCCTTCATAATGAAAATATAAATGTAAGTTTACATGTAACATAAGTGTAACTTACATGTAATTATAAATTTAAGTTGCATGTAACATAAATGTAGTGTTATATGTAATATAAATGGGGTTACTTGGAGACATTCAAGTAAGTTACAGTTATATTACAAGTAACTTTGTTTTGGATTTTTCTGAGTACCCGTCCAGTATAAGGCTGATACATTGGATCCGGCAGCAAAAAATTTCGGATAATCGGATTTTCGATTTCGCTTATCCGAAAAACGGTTTTTTCGGTGAATCGGATTTCGGTTCGGTTCGATTCGATTTGGCGTTTTTTCGGTGAATCGGATTTCGGTTCGATTCGGATTTGGTCTTTTTCGGTGATTCGGATTTCGGTTCGATTCGGATTTTCCCTTTTCGGTGATTCGGATTTTCGGAATTCGATTCGGATTTGGCGTTTCTTTTCGGTGAAATCGGATTTCGGTTCGGTTCGGATTTGGCGTTTTTTTCGGTGAATCGGATTTCGGTTCGATTCGATTTGGCGTTTTTTCGATCACTCGGATTCGGATACACTGATTCGGATAATGAGCCGGATACAACAGGAAAAAACTATTGGAGAAGGTCCATCCCACAATTTTGCCGCATACGGTCTGAACTGAAGATACTATTTCGCCTCGCGCTTGAAAAGCTGTTCATGTTTTCACACATACGTTAGAGGCTGAATTTTTTTCAGAATCCATTTATTCATAATATTTTCGATCAAGCATCAAAATTTTTCAATTTCTCATCATCTGTATTTGTTGCACGACTTCTTCCCATAAATGCCTCTATTCACTCCAGATATTCGCTTTCGCTCTTCTTTCTGAGCTGTCATCAGCATCCATAGTATCCCCATTGCATGCTGCGTAATTCTCAGTCCAGAAACGAGAGCCTGAAAATAAAGTGGAATTATCTAAACGTGTAACACCAGTGGGATTTTCACGTTCTACTCACCTTTATTCACTTCACATGTGTGAGCCTTCATCATGAGGAGCGTCCTGGCATTCCTGAACCAAAGAGCCGGCCTTCTGCGTTTGTTGCCGAAAATGAGTCCAGCAAAACTGAATATACAAATTATAAGAAGGAGACGTAAAACCAATCCATAATTATTTGCTTACCTTTAAATTCTTTCGGCAATCTACTGATTCCGGCTTGTGCCACACAGTATTCCAGGAAACTGTTGAGCAACAGTGAAAGATCTTCTAGCGTGATGTTTCCATCATTTGATGGTGTTTTCGTCAAAGGAGAAACCTCATCAAATGGTGGGAAACATCACGCTAGAGACGCGAGGAGAACGGGAACCTCATCAAATGGTGGAAACATCACCCCCGTTTCGCTGTGTACAAGCTTTATTTTTTGAACACAAAAATACAAGGTAATTTAGTAGAACCATGCCGCAACAAGCACGGCGGAGCAATGGATGGTTTGATTTTATACGAATCTCTACTGACGATTGATGGTTCTAGTTATCTAGAAGATGGTTTGCGTGCTCACGGTCATGATGGGTTTCCTAAGCCTTCGTGGGTAATAGGAGACACTAGAAAGTTAAGCATTCTGTCTATTCGTCCCAGCTCACTTCAAGTGTTGCGGCTGCGTCACGTGTGCACATATCTCACTGGATCTCACCCCCTCACAGGACACGAGTATTCAGATTGTGTTTCGAGTGTAAACTTGGGTTCTTTGACATTCTCCACAAACATTTCCAGCAGTCTACCTGGGGGGGAAAACCAGGAACGATATGGCTCTCTTTATGTCAGTCTAGATTTTTTTCATTCTACACAGCACCGGCTAAGGTCTCAGAAATACCTTTATAGTCCCTAAGCGTCGAAAAATAATCTCGAAACTATTCTAGATGGCTCTCCTGAGCTTTAGATCAAGAATCACTCTGCTCTCATTCTCTAAATCCATTCCATAGGATTTCGTGGTTTTATGAGGCAGTGCCATAGCTCGCATCCTAATCATATCGTCTGCGATGGACGTAATACTGAAACTATTACGCGAATCTTGTTTAGGGAACCTGGAGAACGGAACTTTCTAATTGGTGTTCAGCCTAGCAAACAGTCCATTACGTATGTTATCTCAAAATAATATTTTTAACCAACAGAATCAAAAAAGAGATGTTTAGAGTTTCTTGAAGGCCTAACTGGATAGAACTTTCCAACAATGATAGGTAGTTTCTTTCTTCGGAAATCCTAGACTGGATTTGGTTTGACCATGGGTTGAGTGGTAGTTGCTCGTAATATTTAGAAATTCCTCTATTATCGTCTTATCTAGCCCCAATTATGTGTACTTATGCCATCTAATTGTGAGCTAAATACGGCGAATTGTACTTTATTACAGCATTTATTCTCTAATTCTTACCTTGCGAACGGTAATAACTTGATTTGGCTCAATTCCTTGCTGTTCGTGAGCGTTGGGACTCTAATCGCGAAACGGCGCGCACGACGCCTTAACCGCCGCGTCGGGTAAGCGACGCCGCGCGCGCGCGGTGAGCGGTTTTAAATGGACAGGGGCCTCTCTACACACCAAGGAGGAGCTGTCCCGTTTTGCAGTTTGAAATGTCACGCCACCAACGCGAGCGAAGTGGTCCCGAGTGGGAATTAGAGCCAAGCGAAAGGCGGGACAACTCCTCTCTCGGTGTGTAAAGCGGCCCTTGTCCTGTTTTCAACGCGCAGTTACCGGCGGCGGATAGGTAGGATCAAAGTGAAGTGGCATACTAGGGTGTTAAAACAGAGCACCACATTTAAAGCATATTTTGAGAGCTTTTAGAACCTCTTAGGCGGAAAGGTGGGGCGCCCCAGTGAGATGTATGTGAACGAATCGCAGTCGCAACCCGTCATGACCCGGGCAGATAGCGCCAGCGTTTCGAATCGACGAAATTATCGGTACCGTTCCCAATGTGCTGTTTCCGATTGTTTTGTGGTCTTCTACCGTAAATTGAATGCTTCGTCACTGCTGATTGCGGACCCAGCAACCCAATCGACAGCAAAAAATTTTCTTTCGTCGCTTTTACGCTCTAAGAGGATTCTCGCGCAAACCCTAACTTCCACATCTTAATCCGTCAAGCCTTCTAGGCATTCAGTTCATCACCTTCTTTGAAGCGATACTAAGGCCGCCAGGAATGAGACATTGTGTGTGACTCGCTGTAATTTCTCGGATATACAGAAGAAATCGCTTCAGATATGTGTGCCTGGAAGTGCGAGAGAAAAAGCTCAGAACACCTGCAATCATCTTCGAGACAATAATGGAATACCAATTAGTACTTCAGTTTTAGCACCAAACTATTAGGGATCTAGAAGTTAATTTCCGTTTTGTTGTTATTGATATTTTGTAAAAAAATAAAATTATTTTTATATAACGAATTTTATGTTATAATGCTCACTTGTATTATCAGCTTTCTATTGATATATAACTTGCTTCACGTACCTTTATAAAAAAAGTATTATTTTAGTTTCAGAATATGTCAACTTTTGTGCCGGAAAACGCCATTTGCGGGAAGCTCTCCTTTCCTTTTTCATCTCAAGAAGAAAGCCACTGACGCGCACCAAATAAGCTTCGCCTCAAGCTTACGGGGGATGCTGCTCCATCCATAAGAACCTGCCAAGAATGGTACTTCAGCGTTTCAAATCGGGTGATTTTGACGTTGGATGCTATGACAAGATCGACCAGGACAGCCAAAAAAGTTCGAAGCACGAAGAACTTCAGGCTTTGTTGGATCAAGATTCGCCTCAAATCGCAAGAACAGCTCGCGGCATCTCTCGGCGCTCACCCAAAAAGCAATTTCTATTCGATTGAAGGCAATGGGGAAGATTCAAGCTGAAGGAAATGGATCCCCCACAAAGAGCAGAGAAAAACAACTTCACAAATCTTGTTGGACCGATTCCAAAGAAAGTCTTTACACCGCGATCATAACATGGCGATGAAAAAGTGGGTGTACTACGACAACTCCGAAGCGAAAGAAAAATCGGGTTAGTCCCGGTGAAACAACAACTTCGGACCGCAAAACCAAACATCCACGGGAAGAAGGTCTTACTGTGCATATGGTGGGATCAACGCGGTATACTGTACTATGAACTTCTTTCAACCTGGCGATAACAGTTACTGCGAATCGCTATCAACATCAACTAGCGCAATTTGCGGCATGAAATCGAAGCGTGAGACCAGAATGGGGCGAGTCGACACGAAAAAGTCATATTGCTCATGATGCAACGCTCGACCTCATGTTGCTCTGGAACGGTAAAGGATACGCTAAAAGAGTTCAAATGGGAAGTCTTACCGCACTCCGCCGTATTTTCCAGACATCGTCCCGTCGGATTATCACCTTTTCCGGTCAATGGCGGCATGATCTATGGAGCAGCGCTTGGCAGATCGTCAAGATGTCAAAAAATGGCTCGATGAATGGGTGGAGGCCAAACCAGAAAAATTTTATTATGATGGAATCCATAAGTTACCCAAACTCTGGGGAAATGGTTGTTATTAATGACGGAAATTATTTCTGAATAAAAATTTTGTTTAAGTATGTCCAGTTTCAATAGTAAAATATTGCGTAAAAACGCGGAAATTAACTTTCTAGACACTATAATAGTTGGAAAAACGGCCCGTTCCGCTATCGAAGCAATGAAATGATGAAAAACCCTAAACATGAGTTGCCGCCAACTCAATTTCTCTGTCCGCAACCAGCAGCGACGAAGCTTCTAATCTCTACGGCGGTAATTCAAGGAGACTAAAAAGAAGACGTACCGGAGCGATAGATGCGGATTATTGGGATTGCACTAGGGAAGAAGAATATAGCCGCAACATATGAAAATGTATATGACAGAATTTCGAAACATTGAAACGGCCACTAGCAAGCGCAAAGACAGGCTTTCAATACGAGAAACAATCACAGTCAGGAAAAGTACCGTAGACTGACAGCGAAGGAGAAGCAAAGACACAACCAGAAAATTCTGGAAGAAAATTCGAATGTAGCCCGCGCTCGTGTCGCTATTGGAGCGCGTATATGGATCACTATTGAATCCTTCAAAAGGCACCATACACCCTCAGATACGAAATTTGAAATTTTTGTGTAATTGTGTAGAAGACCCTCCTGTATAACACGTGCCAAATGCGAGATTTCAATTTCTCCAAATAAGCTTAGATATAAGCGACCACCACGGCCCCGACCTGCTCCAGCCAATACCACAGGCCCGCCCTCTTCCTGACTTTTCGGATCTCACTAGCGGCTACATTGATGGATGATTTTCAACCGAGTCATCGTTCTTCCCTCCCTCCTTCCAACTTATTTTCCTCATCCTGTTTTGCTCTCGTGCCGCAACTGCGAATCAAACAAGAGAAATACAGGCCTAAGACAACTCGTCCACCAAATTTTTGCCATGAAAACAGGCATTTTCAAGGAGCCATATCTCCGTTCGTAGGGGGTCTTGGACGATTGCAGGAATACCATTGTGATCAGAGTGTGACCGTTCCCAAGATGAGGATGAAATCTAGAAAACAATTCCCTGGGTGTCCTTTACCTTTAAACTAGCATGATTGAATCGAATCGTGACGCATTTCGGATAATCGAAAATCCGATTCGCGAATCGAGATCTTGTGTAATTCCGGTGAATCGGATTTCGGCCCGATTCGGATTTGACGATTTTTCGGTGAATCGGATTTCGGTTCGATTCGGATTTGGCGTTTTTCTCGGTGAATCGGATTTCGGTTCGATTCGGATTTGGCGTTTTTCGGCAATCGGATTTCGGTTCGGTTCGGATTTGGCGTTTTTCGGTGATTCGGATTTCGGTTCGGTTCGGCTTGGGGTTTTTTCGGTGATCCGGATTTCGGCTCGGTTCCGTATTTGGCGTTTTTTCGGTGATCTTGATACCGGCTTCGTCAAAATTTCGAATCATTCGGACGGATATCCGGAAATTATCTTAATTGATCCAATGTATACTGTCCAGCCTGTTGCGGCAACTTCTGGATAGCACCGCCCCTAATCAATATGCGTTGGTGCTTGTGTACAGCGCGCAACGGAGACCTGCACAATAAGAACGAACAGCGGAAATGTTACTCACAAAAATGGATAGCTCACTTTGCGAAAAGATTCCTTGAAGGGTTTCTGCTTCAAAGGAAATAGGTCTTGTCTAATTCGGAATGTGAGGCACTTTTTTCCGAATTTTATCGAATAAATCCGGAAATGTAAATTCTTGAATAAATCGAATATTCGAATAAATCCAAATTTTAAATTCTCGAATAAATCGAATATTCGAATAAATCGAAAATTGAAATTCTCGAATAAAACGAATATTCGAATAAATCCAAAATTGAAATTCTGAATAATTCGAACATCTGAATAAATCTAAAATTTAAATTTTCGGATAACCGAATATTCGAACAAATCCAAAAATTCAATTCTCGAATAAATCGAATATTCGAATAAATCCAAAATTTCAATCCTCGAATAAATCGAATATTCGAATAAATCCAAATTTTAAATTCCCGAATAAATCGAATATCTCGAACAAACCCCAAAATTGAAATTCGGAATGAATCGAATATTCGAATACTGAATATCCGAATTATTCGACATTATTCGAATAATTATTCGAATAATTATTCTGATTCGGTCCCAAGTCTAGCCACTTTGCATATTATCGTCAACGATTTGAAGCGCCGAAAACTATTCCAGCGATGACAGATTGATTAATGTTTGAGCAATCTAGTTTAACGCTCAGGACCCCTTGAGTAACAGAATGAGAATCGATACTTCAGGAAAACATGTGATAATTGAGAGAGTGATAGCACTATCAAATGGGAGTGCACGAGAGAAATGGCTTGGTTTATTTGAGTATAACATGTTTGTGCACTGACAAAACCCTCCATTTCAAGAGATCAGCCAAAGCAGAGCGGCATTCTCGGGAAAGTGGACGCATATATCATTAGGCATGTAGACATGTTATACTCAAGTAAAACCAAGCTATTTCTCTCGTGCACTCCCATTTGATAGCGCTATAACTCAATTATCACATCGTTTTCACAAGTATCGATTCTCATTCTGTTACTCAGCAGGGTGTGAAAATACGGGCGTGGAAGCCAAGATTGCTTCCAAACATTGTAAAATACTGTCATCCTAGACAGTTTTCAGCGCCTCAAACGTCGTTGACGACATAGTACGGGCCGAGCGGACCTATCTATGCTGTTATCTCGATTATGCTTACCAGCGTGTATGCTGCCCTTAAAGGCAGTGTCCATGATAAAAACCATGTCTGATTTCTTGGTGAAGATCGGCAGCTGCGGGGCCTAGCGCAACCCTAACGTTGAAAAAACTAAAAAAAATGAGCGCGAAACGGTCCTCTACGGCCCCAAAGTTGGACACCCGTCAGCTCGTCACACCCCAGATGCACTTTCCACGCCCACCGCCGTGAACAAATGAACGCTCGAGATTGTGAGATGAGCGATGGTTTCCGATCAGTAGCCCCATTCTTCCCTTCATTCTCAACTTCTCTCTTTACTCAGGTCAGCTCGCATACATCGGCTGCAAAAGACGGACGTTAGAAGCCTCGGACAACTCGTCCACCTGCTTCCCTAGCCTAATTTGTGAGGTACCATAACTCCATTCTTAGAAGGTCTTGTACGATCCCTAAAACATCATTGAATTTTCAGCATTTGTGATGACCAGATCTACCTACCGATTCCATGGTGGAAAAGCAGAAAAACTATTCTCTATCGTAAACACTGCCTTTAAAGACAGCAGA